>NLAO01002023.1:0-64073 GCA_002370835.1 Metschnikowia continentalis | reverse complement strand
ATATAAGGTACTCGGATTCCCACTTATTGGGAATCCATCGGCGAATAAACATAGTAACTAGAGTACCTGACGTAACCGGAATCTAACAAGCTTCATTATGGTGAAAACAGAAACAAGGTATTTTTTTGGGTTTTTATTTAAAGCAACAACAGCCAGTAAATGCAAATAAGCAAATAAGCAAATAAGCAAATAAGCAAATAAGCAAATAAGCAAATAAGCAGTCACAAGCACAAGCAAACAAAGCAAACAAAATCAATCAATGGAGAATGGCCCATGTCTCACCGCCTTCTCCGCTTGTTTAATATCAGGCATATCTATGTCATCATTTGACTCGTCCCACATCTCACCGCTTTCTGCGCTTGTCTCTTCCTGGCTAGGGAAAAGAATCCTTTCTCTTTCTGGGTCCAGCAAAGTCATCGTCTGCAAGTTTCACTGTGAGTCTCCGTCCTAGAGTAAAGGTTGCACGCCAATTTTCATCCAATTCATCTGTTTCCCCCCTGCCCTCAGGAGTGTTTTCATCCCGAGGTATCCAAATGTTGTTCCGCTTAAGCGTGGAGATGAAACGCTGAACCGAAACAACAAGGGACACATGATGTGAGAGAAGAGGAGAGAATTAAACAGATTGTTTGGATGGTGTAGTTAGACGGTTATACTGGTAAGCAGTCAATGGTAGGAAAAAGGAAGGATTACAATAGAATAAAAAAAAAGGTGAAATTGAAAATTACATACACACACACACACACACACATTAACGAAACAAGTAGCAAGTCAAAGTCAGGTGACTATAACAACAAAGAAGCGAAACCCACCGTTATACATGCACCAAAGACACTCTTGGAAGCCACATTGACTACTAGAGCAATAATAGGCTTTGGAATGGAGTTGGAGCCAGTTTTTTGGGAAGTTCTGGCATTTTCAGCCTCACCTGAACTTCCATCATTTCCTGAAATTCTTGATTTTTCAACACCCTTAGCATTAGTAGCCTTTGACTAGGAAGCTTTTGGCTGACTTGGTTTGGAACCTTCTTTCTGACCTAAAGATTCCTTTTGGCCATGGGTTTCTCACTTGACTTTTCTTGACCATGGGTTTCTCTCTTGACTTTTCTTGACCATGAACTTCTCCCTTGACTTTTCTTGACTTTTCTTGACCATGAACTTCTCTCTTGACTTTTTCTTGACTTCCTTTTGCCTTGTGGAATCATTCTCCTTGTGCTTCTGTTCGATTTCCACCACTAGAAAGGCATCCCTTCACTTCTGAGTGCTCCTTCAAAGTGTGTTCAACTGTGGTAGTCTCTGGGACAATACACTTTCCAGTCACGGTCAATGTAGCAGCAGCAGCAGCAATAGTGATGGTAACGGTAGTTGACTGTGGAAAGTAGGTAGTGAAGTTGGTATAAGTCTTCCACACCTTAGTCTTGGAACCAGATTCACATTCATTGCAGACTGTAGCAGTTTGTATGGCTTTGACTGAAGTGGTGGAATTTCCTTTAAAAGTCAGAACAGTCTCGTTTCTGTTCAAAGTCTCAACACTTTTTCTCTGGTCAATTTATTCTCCTTCAATGTGTCCAAGGAATTATTCTTCTCATTGCAGTTGGTAGTTTATTCCTTGGTATCTTACGTAATAGCTTGAGCGTTCGAGGTGCTAGGTACCGAGACCTTTAACTTGTCCCATTATTGGGGCATGGGTCTAGGTATAGGAGATAACTGGATGTCTTCAGAGGATACCTCTTTTGATCAAGAAGATTCCAATCTGGATCCAGACTCTTCTGAATATGATTCCGATTCCACGTCACTGGAGTTGAACTCACGGGATTCCATTTTCCTCTTAGACTCTTCTCTTTTTGGCTCCATAAGATTAGTGTTAGACTCAGGAGCTCCTAATTTCATTTCTGTTTCTCTGGTGTTCAGTACTGAAGATCCCTCATGAGGCTCCCCAGCTGTATTCACATTCTCTTCGATTTCAACCACAGGGGGTTTTGTGTCAGTTACTGGCTTGTTTCTCTTCTCTTCTCTTCAGCACCAGTTTCTGTACCGTTTCGTCCCACCTCTGGCTCTGTAAATTCAACTTCAAGTTCTTCCGAAAATTCGATTTTGGGTGATTCACATTATTGAGCCGGTGCCTAGATCTACCTAAAGTCTTGGCCTGGTCTTCATGCTTTTGTTCAGTCTCAGTAGTAGACCCCTCACTTGCAGGTGCTTTAGCAGTCTGCACATCAAGATTGTTTGTACCATTGTTATGTTGCCCAGATACAGGGACTTCTGTTGACTTATTAGTCGAGACAGGGTTCTGCTGTATGAAACTTTTATTAGCCCCCTCGTTAGGCATACCTGGTCGCTTCCAATTTCCAATAACTTGTCTGAATTTTTCTCTCGCTGCTTCCTTTTGAAATTCAGGTAAATATTCAAAAGTAGGGACCGTCTTTGACCAATGTTCCAGGACATTGTTTGAATCAGGGTTGTAGAACATGAAGTAGACTTTTGTGTCCAAACAGGCGCCCCTTACATTTTCGAGAGATAAATAAACCTCTGGATTCCCCTTTGAGTCGAAATCATCTTCCGAAACACACGTGTAAAACTTTCTGTTCAACTGCCAATCCTTCAAACCAGCGAAATCATCTCCAGTTTGATTTCCAACGGTCATAAAATCTCCACTAAATTGAACTTCTTTATGGGTCCTGTTATGGGTCCTGTCATGTTTTCCCAGCAAAGCCTCTTTTTCGAGCCAGGCCTCGGATTCGTAGATGATGACCTTGCTATCCTCAATCGTGAACTGCAAGGGTTCGTTAAAATTGGTCTTTTTATTTTTACCAGCGGATACGGGACTCTTCGAATCCAGCTCTCGTTTATAGTCTAAGATATCAATTCCTTGCTTGAAAAATCTAGGGTAAAGGAGAGTGTAGGTCCTCTCATTACCGTTTTTTACCGCAAAGACCCTTGGAAAGATGTTATTAACTGGACGCTGCCTCTCACCTGGGACAAAAGTCCTCATTTGACCTGACTTCGTAAGCTGTGAAGGTCTCATTGAAGATGGATCAAATGATGGTGATTCATAAACCGGCGTATCCAAAAAGGGAGCATTGTTATCTGAGTTGTAATAGAATATTTTGACTTCCACAGCCTCACACTTTCCTTCCGAAGGTGGAATAGTGTGAAGTGCTCCATCTAATCCTTCGCAAATAAACACTTTCTCATTTAAAACGTCATTTTGATTAAAAGTCAATTTATTCGAACAATTCGGTTTCAAGGCAAACATACCCAACTCCGAACAAGGGTGCCTAATGACACCATTGTTCACACTAACAAATTCTTCTTGTTTAACTGTGAAACGAATAGGATACCTCAAGGGCGGATCAACATAAAGATGTCTCAAATGCAAATCGCGATAGGAGAACTTGGTGGAAATTAGGTGCCAGTCGTTTTTGATTTTGGCGAACGGGGCCATTGGAGCACCTGAAGGTACCGATAAGGATGTCAATTTTTCAGTCATTTTTCCCTCGACAGGCATGTAAACCTTCCTAGTATCTTCTTTGAAAGTCAAGAGGTGGAATTTTGCTTTCGGACACTTAGCTCTCTTTGGATTTCCGAGCAAAACACTGAACACACCTTGTACATCGCAGAAGTAGAAAAAGTGATTGAGCACAACACCATCCTCATTAAATTTAAAGATAAGCTTTTCTTTTTCATCCTTTGTTAATTCTAAAGCATTATTCTTTAAAGTCACATACCCATTCTCATAAACATTAGTGGAGAGCAACGAGTTATCTTTCTGCCTTACGAAGTGAACTGGGATACCCAAAGAGTCACCCCAAACCAAGTTCAAACCGCCCAGAATCAGCCACTCTTTTGGGAGAATTGTAAGTGGGTGAAGCAGGTTGTTGACTTCGGCCACGAGCACCAATGGGGGCTCTAGGTATAACTGCGCTGCGGCTGCGAAAAAAACGCCTTGCAACAAGAGAAATAATTTGATGGACATACTTTTTTCCATTTTGATTTGGGTACTGATAAATTGTTGGGATATGGGTTTTTATAAGTCAAAAGAGAGAAAAAAAAAAAAAAAAAAAAGACAAATGTACTAAAAAAAGAAAACCGTACTGAAAAGAAATGTACAAAAAAATGTAATTAAAAAAAAAAAATATTAAAAATGCACTCGATAAAGTATTAAACAAACGATACAGTACATTGCACGAAAGAAGCATATTAGAATCAAATATTAAAAGTAATATGTGGAGTAGAAATACTACTATNATTGCACGAAAGAAGCATATTAGAATCAAATATTAAAAGTAATATGTGGAGTAGAAATACTACTATAATGTAGGATCCAAAAATAAAGAACAATAAAACCTGGACGTACCATCAAAATCTTGCATCCATCAATAGCTATTGTGTGCGGAACAAAATCTTGCCATATTCAGTGAATGAATGGTGAATTAACGGTGAATGAATAGTGAATTAATGATGAATTAATGGTGAATTAATAATGAATTAATAGTGAATTAATAGTGAATTAATAGTAAATTAATAGTAAATTAATAGTAAATTAATAGTGTACGAATAGTGAATTAATAATGAATTAATAGTGAATTAATGGTGAACGAATAGTGAATTAATAGTAAATTAATAGTAAATTAATAGTAAATTAATAGTAAATTAATAGTGAATTAATATTGAATGAATGGTGTATGAATGGGTGCGACAAATAGTGAATGAATAAGCGCGAAAAATGGTGAATGGGTGAAAAGAATGGGTGTGCGGTGCGGTGCTTTGCATTGCTTTGGCCGTACTGTGAAGGTGCTATGAACGTGCTATGAACGTGCTGTGAACGTGCTAACGACATGCTTCGGGAAGAGCCATAACTCAATGCACACCTTCTCTTCACCAAAAAACTCCACTAAAAAACTCCGCTAAAACTCCACTAAAAAACTCCACTAAAAAGTACCTTCTTCTCAAAAATATTTTCTACTGAAAATTACCTTTTTCTTAAAAACTGTCTTTTTCTTAAAATTGACTTTCTTCTAGAAGAAGGCAAAAAAAAAGACCTCCTCTAATAGAGACCGCCCCTTAAAAGACTCCCCCTTAAAAGACTCCCCCTGAAAGACTCCCCCTGAAAGACACCCCCTGAAAGACCTTTGCGCGCCTCTTTGTCTTTGTTTCTGGCACCGCACTGCTTCCGTACCGGCGTACCGGCGTACCGGACCCACCCCTATCTAGAATGGTACATTGATTTGAATGCTCAAATGTTGGAATCAATACTAGATCATCTTGTAATTTTGAATTTTTGATTTTATTCATTTGTTGAATCCTTGATATGAATCTATTTTCATGTTTTTTTTTTTTTGCTGAAGCCTTGATATGAATAGGCTTATTTGCTGGAATGGACTGTGGTTGACGAATAGAACTTGGTTTAATGGATCTGAATATGCATCTGAATATGCCTCTGAATATGCCTCTGAATATGCATCTGAATATACATTCGATTATGCATCTGAATATACATTCGATTATGCATCTGAATATACATTCGATTATGCATCTGAATATGGCTTGTACATGAGTCCAATTGTTATTGAATTGCAGGTTTCATTGTCCAGATATGTTTGTTTTATCTGACAAATTGATGCAATTATAATACACAATGGCTTGGAATACGTCCTGGTGTCATACTGTATGCTGGGAAAAGTATGACACTTCAATGACGAACAAATATCAGGTCACTTATTATTACTAATTTACTCCGCCTGCATCTTTAAGCTGGTCATTAATTGGTTATTATCTGTTCATTATCTGTTCATTATCTGTTCATTATCTGGTCATTATCTGGTCATTAATTGGTCCATAATGGTTATTAATTGTTCATTAATTGATCATTAACTTGTTCACCACCTTGTTTAAATTGGTTCAATATTAGCCTATTTTAACCTGGTTCAGATCTGTCATAGACTGTCATCCTTGATTGCTGCATTCAACGAAATGATACAGTTTTGATTCATATGCGGTGGTGAATAATGGATCTAAGGGTGGTTATGTGGTTAATGTGTATTAATCATTAAAATCCAGCCATCTGTCCTGCACACAGTGACACGGTCATCATCCAGATTCCACTTTCCCGACTTTTTTTTAAGCTCTTTGAGTCATTTTCTGTAGGTTTTGTCATTTTCTGTAGGCTTTGTCATTTTCTGTAGGCTTTGTCATTTTCTGTAGGCTTTGTCATTTTGTGTGGACTTTGATGTGGGGACTACCGAAACTCTGAGTAACCAGGCTCTAGACCTTTTGATTGGTCAAAGCACTTCCTCAGCTTAGTTATATGGATATTTGTACATTTCTATACATCTATAAGTTCGATCAGAAATGAGTTGCCTATAATATATTATCATTGGATTACGTAATCATTAGATCACCATAAATTAATAATTTATAGATATGGACTGGTGGTTTTAGTAGGTCATGATGAGTTTTTGGTTACGAGCGCTGGTACAGTGTTTTTCAGAATTATTCAAACCAGCGGGACAAAACTATTCAAACTAGCGCACCAAAATGATTCGAACCAAGAAGACAAAACTATTCAAACCAGTGCAACAAAATGTTTTGAACCAAGAAGACAGAATGGTTCAAACCAAATGGCGTAATATTTCACACCAACTTTTATTAGAATTCAATATTCTGAACTCTTAAATCTTAAATTTTAAATCTTAAATCTGGACGATTGCCTCATATGTACTACCTTTGGGACAAAAATCTTGCAGTATTAATCAAGGGTCAAAAACAGACGGAACTGAACTGGTTTTATTGTTATCCTGTATACAACAACTTGTTAGGGGTTATGTGTATTGGTTTGTTTAATTTTGCTAGTGTGGTTTAAATCGTTTTGCCACGCTGGTTTGAATAGTTTTGAAAAACACTGTATTAATATATTTGTTACGAGCACTGGTATTAAGTTATTGGTTACGAGCACTGGCATTAAGTTATTGGTTACGAGCACTGGTATTAAGTTTTTGGTTACGAGCACTGGCATTAAGTTATTGGTTATGAGCGCTGGCATTAAGTTATTGGTTATGAGCGCTGGTAATAAGTTATTGGTTATGAGCGCTGACCAGTATCCAATTACAGTGTTACAGTGTTTTTCAAAAGTATTCAAACCACTTTAGCAAAATTAAACAAACCAATAATTCAAAAAGTTTTTTACTCCTTAGCATATTCTTTCAAACCAAATGGACAAGTTGTTGTATACAGAATAACAATAAGCCAGTTCGGTTCCGTCCGTTTTGACCTTTTATTGGTACTGCAAGACTCCCAAATGTAGTACAGTGTTTCTCAAAACTATTCAACCCAACGTGACAGAACTACAGTATTTTTCAAAACTAGTCAACCCAGCGTGACAAAATGTTTCGAACCAAGAAGACAAAATGTTTTGAACCAAGAAGACAGAATGGTTCACACCAACTTTTATTACAATTCAATATTCTGAAATCTTAAATCTAGAGGATTGCTTCTTATGTACTACATTTGGGACAAAAGTCTTGCAGTACCAATCAAGGGTCAAAACTGACGGAAGTGCCTATTCATTCACCTACAAGTGTCTATTAGTGATACAAGTGATTATTAGTGATACCAGTGGTTATTAGTGATACCAGTTTCTATTAGTCAAGCAAGTTTCTATTAGTGATACCAGTTTCTATTAGTGATACCAGTTTCTATTAGTGATACAAGTGGTTAGTCATACCAGTGTCTATTAGTGATACAAGTGATTATTAGTGATACCAGTGGTTATTAGTCATACCAGTGGTTATTAGTGATACCAGTTTTTATTAGTCATACCAGTTTCTATTAGTGATACCAGTTTTTATTAGTCATACAAGTTTTTATCAGCGATACCAGTTTTTATTAGTGATACCGGTAGTTAGTCATACCAGTGTCTATTAGTGATACAAGTGGTTAGTCATACCAGTGTCTATTAGTGATACAAGTGGTTAGTCATACCAGTGTTTATTAGTCATTGATTCACCTACGAAGCCAATTAATCATTGCCTCCTCTCATCTCCAGATTCACCGGTGTAAGATTCTTGTTGTAACTGTTAGATTCTGGTTACGTCCAGTACTCTGTTTTGTGTGTTTTGTATGTTTTTTGGTTGATGATTCCTCAAAGAGGAACCATCGCACCTTATATAGACTAGTCCGGCATAGAGGAATGGAGGTCGTATTGAAGGCCGAAGGCCGCTCAACATCTGATCGACCAGTGCAGGCTTTCAACATCCACATGGGTAGTACACTACCCATGGTGGGTCTAACATCCCCCAAGCCTGGACTGTCGTTCAGATAATCGGGGTGCGGGTGCTAGTGTAGAAAGGAAGAGCTCAGGCTAAGTGTATGTGTAAGGACCTGTTGAACTGTTTGATAGAGGGAGGTCCCCTTGCAGGATGCCTGTGGGATAGTGAACAGCAGTGAGCGGTGGTTAAACTTAAAAGTAAGAATGTCCGCTAAAGCGAGAGACTTCGGCATTAGTTTCGTGGTTTCAGTTTTTGAACAGAAACTTGTGATGATGGAGGGCCGATTCGTCTTCGTGACAAGTTGTTTGTCGGAGTAGTCAGGTTCACTTAAAGGCTCAGTTGAGTGGAGTTGCAATGCATAAATAGTTGAGTGCGGTTGCAATGCGTAGATAGTTGTATCTGTAATAATTTCTCTCGAAGCCAAAGAAATCCGGTCTTTGATCGGTTATCGGTCCGTAGGTTCTTGACTTGAGTAGAGTTATCATCCAAGGATTTCAGTCTAGGTCGAAGTGCAAGGTAATTTGGACGGGATAGAATGTATGAGTAAGCCGTAGGCGTGGGCTTGGGGGCATTAACCCCATTGTTTACAAAGTGTCCACTTGGTGGGCATAATGGTTGATGTTGACGCCAGGACTCCTCCCCGGGGCCAGTTGGAGCACCCTTGGGGTCGTGACCTAAGGTATAAGGGGTGAGAGGCGGGTGTAGGGACGTCGCTGGGTCGGAAACTGGAGAGTCAGTTGCGGTAGTGTGTGGTTCGGCGAATAAACATACAAAACACACAAAACAGATTAAGTACTAAGTTGTCTTTATTCTTCAATCACTTTTCCAACTCCATTTAACTCTACATTTCCACAATTACTTTTCACCTCTGATATTAGTCCTCACCACTAACTACTTACTCTTTAGTTGTTACTTGCTATCTGGTGTGGAGATATTGTTGATAGTGAGGATGTGTGGTGAAACGGTGTGGAGTGCGGAAGTGGTGTGGTGTGTTGAACTTATGGGACATGTGACATGTGTCAACCTGTGAGTGCGGGCTGTTGGAACACGCGACATGTGCCTGATGAACTTGAGAGATCAGCACATGGGCGCGTACTGCATGTTCATGTGCATCCAGATGAAACAACGATGGGTATTGTTGAAGGCAGACAACGCCAGAGCCAAGCCTCTATGGGCTCTCGTTTAGTTCTTGTCTAACTCTGGGCATTTTCTTGGAGAAGAAAATGTGGGTGAGAGAGATTGATGAAGGAGAGTGATCGTTTAGGAGTCCCCGGGACTAACTATATATAGAGAGGATCCCGCTCTATTCTGAACGGCATCAATTGTCAGAACAGTTCACTGATATCTAGTTCAGAGAAGAATATAAGTGATCTAAGATGAACCCTGAACCATCATACTAAAGAGAATTATTGGAGGCCAATTTCAACAATTCCAATTTATCAGAGAGTTGATGCAAACTCTTAACATGGTGGAGTGCGGAGTAAGTGAGTGAGTAAGAGTAATCAATGGTGGGATGGAGTGATCGTGACATGGAGTGATAGTGAGATGGAGTAATAGTGACATGGAGTGATCGTGACATGGAGTAATAGTGAGATAGAGTGTGCCTCTTGTACCTTCATCTCAGCATTACATGCCTCATTCCAGAAGATCCAGTCTTCTGACCTCTGTGCTTCAGTAGTGTAGAAGTAAAGTAGTAGCATACAAGTGAAGTGGTAGTGTAGTATATAGTAATGTAGTATAAATGGTGGTATAGGTAGTATAGTAGTATAGTTGTATAGTTGTATAGTTGTTAGATTCTTGAATACGTCTTAAACTGGGAGTTATGTTCATTCGTTTATGGATTCCCAATAAGTGGGAATCCGCGTAGTTATATAGCGAGCCAGTGAATACCAGATAGTGAAGCAGGGCGGTTAAACGCCATGTCACGAGGTAAGGTGAATCTATGAGGCCAAGTCACGGGTTAAGGTGCCTTGGATGAGTCACTGGCATTCGTAGGCTCAAAGATACCTCTATGGGTAGTGTGTCTACCCATGGTAGGTCTAACAGTATTAATGGTAGTATATGGTAGTATATGGTAGTATATGGTAGTATAAAATATTGATTCATCCGTAGTAAATCATCTGTTGACAGTACCTCTCAAATTTCCCTATGTAACTCTCTATATCTGTGCAAATATATAATCTCTATTTAGTCTTCTTTTAAAAATTGGTCTCTGTTGTGGTTCACAGTCTCGCATCATAAGTCCTAAAGTCTACAATAACCTGTAGCCAAAAAACATCTATTAATTACTTTAATTATTTCTACAATATACTTCTAAGCCATACTTAAAGTTCCCCGAGAGACGGTATGTGCAGTTGGCCAAAGTGTTTGGCAGCACAGAAACCTGAAATAATCTCGAGATCCCTTAGATCAATAAGGCGACAATAGAACTGGGTTGTTTACCAGGTCGGAGCAACGGTTGAGGGGGAGCATCGTGAGGTGTTATTGGAGAATTATCTCAAACAAATCGCCATTTCAGGGGGAGTATATCTCGATGACGATGATTCGTGTGTGAGAGACTTCGAGATTAGAGAAATGGAACTGGCGCGGTGTTTGATTCATCGCTGATCGATCTGTTAGAGATTGATTTGGTTCGGACTCTAGAAGCTTAACCGAATGAAGTTGGAGATGTCCTGAGGTATTATAAAGATTACCATGAGTCTGAGGAGAACTTTGGAACGAAGGGCGTTGGGTGCTTATGGTACGAACAGATCCTTTGAGTTGGTCGAATTACCAAGAGGGAGGAAACCGAAAGGTATCAAGTGGGTATTCGTACTAAAGGAATATACTTTTAAGCCATACTTTAAATTACAAAACCTACGAAATAAAAACCTCCATGGATATTTACATAGTGCACGCTAATATATTCTCCATAGATGTATTAATATAATCTCCATAAATGTATTAATATAATCTCCATAGATGTTGCTATGTTCTTTAATACATCTATGCCTAACTTCTTATATTCGTTGATGGTTCCTCAAAGAGAGGAATCGGAGTGGATTATATACCTTTGAGAGAAACGTGGAATCGAAAAACTCTCTACCAGAACAATGGAAGTATTGTTTCTGGAATATTCGAAAGGATCATCATTGTATGAAGTACTATGATGGTCGTGACACGGCGTTCGCAATGTCCATTGTAACAACCGGACTGAGGCTTCATAATACCTTCATATGCAGGGTCCGCCATAGGCAGACAGATGTATTAATATAATCATAGATGAAATAAGATCTATTAGGTTTAAAGTGGCAGATTCAAGATATATATAGCAGATGAGATTGGAACCATACTTATATTTGGTAAAGCAAAGAAGAAAGTTGTTCTACGCAAAGTGTTCTATATGACAAGTACATCACACAACTTGTTTTCGCCAAAAGCTTCGGCAGACGACGTTCATACGGATTCAAAGAACAGATTAGTTATATCTGAAGAAGATGGCTATGAAGTAATTGGTGGATCGTTAGAACGAGACACATTGTGTGCAATTTCTATGTCGCGATGAAGCAACAGGTGAAGGGGAAGTTTGTGGTAACCAGACCCGAGAATATCTCAGACAACTCGCTACTTCAGGGGGAGTATATCTCAGACAACTCGCTACTTCAGGGGAAGTATATCTCACATCGGATATTGATGATGAGGACCCTGATACCGATTTATTATGAGAAGAAAAGGGCTAGGGAAGTAACGCAATGTGTGAAAATAAGCGATGACATGGAAATGCCATCTATACATCCATTAAGGATTAATTGGGTCAAGACTCTTGAAGTTCAACAAGAGGAAGCTACCGAGGTAGTACCAGACCTACCAATATTAATTAGTGTAGAGGTACTNTCGACACCAGACCCACCAATATTAATTAGTGTAGAGAAACAGATGTTTACTAAGTACCTGGATTGATTCTCTCCATTCAGTGGTCCTTTCGGTAGCCCGATGTTCGGGCCAGGCTGCTATGACAGTTCAATACAAACTAGTTACTCATTACAGCCATTACGATCTCTTTATCTCCAACTCATCATCAACTTGCTTCAATCATTCCCCGAAAAGTCCCATTCTTGGAGCCTTTTACCTTCATATGGACTGTCTGTACCAGTTAGTAGAGTGTATACTATTCCTGGAGTCTATATAACGGCGGTTTGGCAGTCTGACTGGGAGCTACTACATCCCTGAAAGTTTTGAAATTTGGATTGGAGACTTTTTTGCACTATTCTCAGACCAAACAAATTTCAAGCGATTATAAAGTCGAAAAGCCTTTCAACATATGTTTATGTATATATCAAACAAGCAATGCGTCAAAGGAATAGCGCATTATGGAAGGTCGCATGTGATAAAGAGAATGGAGGTTATAAATCGAATGAACTGCACAATCCGTATTACTTACGCCGAGAGGTGGAATTTGTATGGGATTCTGGAAGCGATGTGAACATCGTTAACCACATAGATGTATTAATGTAATCTGCATAGATGTATTGATATAATCTCCATAGACGTGCTTTTAATCTCTAAATGTATTACAGTAGGGGATAGTGTATGGAATAGAGAGTAGAGTAGAGAGTAGAGATTAGGGTAGTATAGCTTAAAGGATAGAGTGTAGTGTAGTGTAAAACAGTAGTAGTATGGAGTATGGAGTATGGAGTATGGAGTATGGAGTATGGAGTATGGAGTATGGAGTATGGAGTATGGAGTATGGAGTATGGAGTATGGAGTATGGAGTATGGAGTATGGAGTATGGAGTATGGAGTATGGAGTATGGAGTATGGAGTATGGAGTATGGAGTATGGAGTATGGAGTATGGAGTATGGAGTATGGAGTATGGAGTATGGAGTATGGAGTATGGAGTATGGAGTATGGAGTATGGAGTATGGAGTATGGAGTATGGAGTATGGAGTATGGAGTATGGAGTATGGAGTATGGAGTATGGAGTATGGAGTATGGAGTATGGAGTATGGAGTATGGAGTATGGAGTATGGAGTATGGAGTATGGAGTATGGAGTATGGAGTATGGAGTATGGAGTATGGAGTATGGAGTATGGAGTATGGAGTATGGAGTATGGAGTATGGAGTATGGAGTATGGAGTATGGAGTATGGAGTATGGAGTATGGAGTATGGAGTATGGAGTATGGAGTATGGAGTATGGAGTATGGAGTATGGAGTATGGAGTATGGAGTATGGAGTATGGAGTATGGAGTATGGAGTATGGAGTATGGAGTATGGAGTATGGAGTATGGAGTATGGAGTAGAGTAGAGTAGAGTAGAGTAGAGTAGTACAGTATATTAGAATGTGGAATAAAAACAACTAGTATAAGCTGATATTGTTGAACTCAAAGAACCAGTACAGCTAGATCTACTAATATACTCTCTATAGCTGTATTAATATACTCTCTATAGCTGTACTAATATACTCTCTATAGCTGTATTAACATACTCTCTATAGATGTACTAATATACTCTCTATAGCTGTATTAATATAATCTCTATAGCTGTATTAATATACTCTCTATAGCTGTACTAATATACTCTCTATAGCTGTATTAATATACTCTCTATAGCTGTACTAATATACTCTCTATAGCTGTATTAACATACTCTCTATAGATGTACTAATATACTCTCTATAGCTGTATTAATATAATCTCTATAGCTGTATTAATATACTCTCTATAGCTGTACTAATATACTCTCTATAGCTGTATTAATATACTCTCTATAGCTGTACTAATATACTCTCTATAGCTGTATTAACATACTCTCTATAGATGTACTAATATACTCTCTATAGCTGTATTAATATAATCTCTATAGCTGTATTAATATACTCTCTATAGCTGTACTAATATACTCTCTATAGCTGTATTAATATACTCTCTATAGCTGTACTAATATACTCTCTATAGCTGTATTAACATACTCTCTATAGATGTACTAATATACTCTCTATAGCTGTATTAATATAATCTCTATAGCTGTATTAATATACTCTCTATAGCTGTACTAATATACTCTCTATAGCTGTATTAATATACTCTCTATAGCTGTACTAATATACTCTCTATAGCTGTATTAACATACTCTCTATAGATGTACTAATATAATCTCTATAGCTGTATTAATATAATCTCTATTGCTGGTGGTGGAGTTCCCAATATAATCACCGTTCTTCTCCTTGGCTTCTTACATGCTGACTTGTAGTGACCTTTACCACCACCGCTGTAGTAATCTCCATAGACGGTGTCTTGGATTAAGGCTTGTGAGGTCACTTTCTCAATGGGGTAGGAGGAGGAGATTATATGAGACAGTCTGAAGAACAATCTGTTACTGTTACTGTTACTGTCACTGTCACTGTTACTGTTACTGTACTGTACTGTTACTGTTACTGTTACTGTTACTGTTACTGTACTGTACTGTTATGAGTCTGGAATGAACCTACACTGAAGTAGACAGGAGCAGAGCTTGGATAAGAGTCACGTGATGAGATTGAGCATACGCGATGTTTTCTAGTAGCTCACCTATGCGGTATTTTCTGGTAGTAGTGCCTAGAGCTTGCAATGGATTCCTAGATTGTGATGTCAAACTTGTTAATGTTATAGTATGGTGTACTTTTCCAATAGAGAGAAACCACAAAATTTTCTGGAATTGAATTTTCCTCGATTTTCCTTGGACGGTTTTTCATATGGAAATTTCCTTAGACATCTTTTATTATGTTTTTGTTCTAATCATCTTGTCGGGACTGCATTCAACATTGGTCTTCAAATGTTGAAGTTGGAGGACATTTATATGAGCGCGGAGGTACGGGTGTGGCACCGAAAAAACATCCCACTGCACACTTCCTTCTTCACCACCATGGCCGATATCAAGCTGCAGTTCGAGGCACTCCTGATGCTGTTCTCCAAGGGCCAGACCGCCATGTCCGAATTGGTCGACACCCGCTCCAAGCTCGAGACCCAGTACCAGGAGAACAAGATTGTCTATGAGGAATTTGAGTTCTTGAACGATGACTCCAAGATCTATAAGATGACCGGGCCGGTGTTGATGCCGCAGGATTATAATGAGGCCAAAATGAACGTCAGCAAGCGTATGGAGTTCATCCAGGGCGAAATCAAGCGCGTGGAGGAGAAGCTTGCTTCCGAGCAAAAGTCCTTGGAGGAAACAAGAGACAAGCTCTTGCAAATCCGGAGTCAGATGGCTCAACTATAAACAAACTGGCACATTCTGACTGGACAATCCCCTGGATAACCCCCTGGACAACCCCCTGGACAACCCCCTGGATAACCCCCTGGACAACCCCCTGGACAACCCCCTGGACAACCCCCTGGACAACCCCCTGGACAACTCCATTGCACAAACCCACTGCACAGCCAGGTGAGTCAGACTAATCAAAATTTGGCAGTCCAGCTAAACAGACTTCCAGAACTGTCCAAAACTGTCCAGACGGTCTGGCAAACAGGTGAGTCCGACAGGCGAATCTGACAGACAAAGCTGAATAGATACGTTATCCAATGAATTCAACCCATGAATCGGAACTGCCAAACTAGAAGTCATACTGGATACTCAAAACTCCCACGACTCTGTATTTGTCTTCCCATAGATCTGCTTAATGTACCATGAAATCTAGTGTCCGATCTTCAAAGCCAATGTAGCCAAACTCTCACATCAGTCTTCCTTCACCCCCTAGCCAATTGGGACTTGATCAAGTTCACCAACGAAATGGCATTGAAAAATGTCCACTGCTCCAACGAATTGTATGAGTAGCCCAAAGTCTTCATGCCGGCAACACTAGAATCCACGAACTCCAATGTCTTCTTGAACCCAGCACTCGTATCCTGGAGCATGTACAACTCCGACTTGACGTAGATGCTAGACAACATGAATCTTTTGGCGTACCACGCAGAGTCATTGGACATATCTCCCGCATAGAACGCAACATCATCACTCAAGTTGTGGAGTTCCTCTAAAGACAGGCCCATATTGTAGGGCACCACAAGCTGTGCCAAAGCACCGGAAAGCTGGTCAATTACGGGCGTGTTCATGAGAAGCCTCTGCTTGAGCAAGTACGCCGCACGGTCGTATTCGTTGCTGATTGCATGAAACTCCAGCTTTGAGTCCATCACAAGATTCTTCAAATTGTGTCTCTGCAACTTGAGCCAAAACTTCACGAGCCCAAATTCCTGTGTATGTGGTGATGAAACCGAGACTGCACTTTGGATCGAGTCCAGGTACTTGAGTTCAGAAAGTGCCGTGTTGACTGCTTCTTTGGTGAACCCGAATCTGGGCACATATTCCACTGCTTTGGAGAAAAGAATGGCTTCAGGAGACTTAATGTCGATGATATCGTTGGAAGCAGGATGCGATGTAGAATGGTAGTTGGCCATGAGTCTGGGGCCCTTGAAAATCGCCCTGGAGCATACCATGCGTTTGGCTAATGTCGACAGAAAAGTAGTTGCCATTTTGAAATTGTTTGGGAGTGGTTTGAAGTGTTACAGAATTCACTGGTGTGCACGTGTGGTATCTGGATTTGAAATCTGTGCTGATACTGAGATCGCCTGACTCCGTGTCCTGTATATAACATCTTCCAATTCCCACTTTTGGGCTTCAAATTTCCTTTTCATGGCCTTTGTAACGGTTATTCATTTTGAAACCCAACCCTGATTTCGAAATTTTGTATTTTGGGAAGTAAGTAGGGAGGTTGATATTCTGAGAGGTACGGGTGTCCACCCATCTTCGCCTCGCTCTCCTCTTCTGTATAAGACAACCAGATATGCTTGTATGTGGAAATGGTCAACTGGCCAGAATGAAAAGACCCGTCTTGAGATCTTTTGTGTAATCACTTGACTGTTCAAACAGATTGACCTTGATCACGTGATCTCTTGAGTCCCAATCCCAAAGGTTCGCCACCATACTAACCCCAGATAAAACAGTGGACTGAAGTCCAAGCTGCAAGACACACTCTTGATGATAATGAAGAAACAACCCCTATCATTCCCAAAGTATCCACGCACGTGACCCTTCATACCGTCTCCCATTTTCTCGTGGTTCCCCAGAGTATGGCCGTTCTTTTGCAAAGCTTGGATAAAGAAGGTAGCACCACGGAGCCGCTTGGAACCATCAAAGTTGAGTATCCCGACTCCGACCTGTCTGCTCCGGAAGAAGATCAGTATGATGAAGACGAGCAGCTCTATTCGGGAATCAACAACCAACTGCACTTCACCAATGCCTCGCTTCCTATCTATAACATAGGCCCATCGATTGTGGCGATCGAAGTCCCCCATTTCCGGAACGAAATCACGGAAAAGCTTGTGGCACATGAGATTTCCAGTCTTGCCACATCCTCCGATGCTCGGGTTTTCATTTTGGCACCATGCCAGGGCCTTTTGACTGGCTCCGTTTTCAAGTTGAATTTACCATCTTCGGAATTTGCCACGCTAGAAAACCTAGAGCCTCCCAACTATATCAGTGGCTCCCCTGCTGCTCTCGTGTCTTCCCTTAGTGGCAGATTGGATAAGTGTGCTGTTCTTGCACTCAATGCAGAAGGACATCGTGGATTCGAGAAGATCGATGCTGATTCATTGATGGATGCTGCTCGTCATGTTTTACTGGCCATTGCTTTGCCTGAAGCTGACCACATTCTCAAACAACTCAGCAATAATGTGAGAAAACTCAACTCAGCAAACACCTCCGGAATGTATCTCTAATCAACGCGTTTCATGTAATTAACATGTACTTGATATGTCCTCATTATATCCACACTATGACTCTAATTTCCTATGTATTGGCAGATGAATTTCTCATGGAAAGAAAGCAGTTCCACAATACGGAAATGGATGACGAAAAAGGCACCTGGAGGTCTCTTGGAATCAACAAAAAGTTGATGAATTGGACTGGAAACCACACACAGTAGTTGATCAACAACGTCTGCAAATACAATTTCCTCAATTTGTCAACCGTATCGTTCCAAGTCCCGCTCTCGAGGACCATTGTTCCATAAGTAAAAAAGCAGAAAAGCGATATGGGAGAAAAGCAGAACTGATCTGACATCACCTTCCGTAGAACCTCCACGAACTGTGGGTGTTTCGAGTAAATCTGTAGGAACTTGTACCACCAGCACTGCACAAAGGCCATGATGAACCCCCAGCACATGAACCCAGCCAATCTAGCAAAATAGAAATAAGAAAGACGGACGTTTGTATTCACTGCAGGTGAATCCTGCATTCTTCCATAGGGCAAATCTGTGTCAGATTGCCTTAGGTAATCAATGAATCGATCTAAGTTCTCCTCATCCACATCAGAATCAGATTCTGACAATTCACACGGTATGGGGTCATCTTGGAAGGGATTTTCGTGGATGGAACCGGGGTCCGAAAAAGTTGGATTTCCGGAGGGATTGGAAAGAGCTGAAAGTTCATTTCCGTTTTGACTGGGTTCCGGGACGGAATCAGTATATGGTCTTTGAAGGCGGGGATTGGGGTTTCTTTCAAAGGTAAATGGATTGGAAGACTCTGGACTATACACAGTGAATGATATTGCTGGAGCCAGCATATTGAACGATAAGAAGGCTTGAGCCAAGGATTCGGATATGCCATACAACACCAAGTTGGTCACAATGATGGTGATAAGCGAGTTAATCATGTAGAGTTCCTTGTATTTGGTGGTTAACTTAGCAAGAAACCACGCCAAGATGGAGATAATCACAAGATTAAGAGCAGTAACATTTTTGATCCGGACTGCATTGACAAGATCTCGAAACAGCACATGGTGGGCCGACGGTCCATTCATTTGCTTCGGGTGGGGACTGCGCCGTGACACCCACTGATAAGTAGTAATTGTGGTGCACGGGTGCGAAGGGGTCCCCTCTAAATTCGTCATCAATCAAAGCCTTCTATAATTTTTCTTTAAATTGGTTTCAATCTGGAATCCAATTTTTTCATCAATTTGGTTTTCAATTCCTGTTCAAGAAGCTCAAAAATGTTTTTACAACCTGTGTGATTTTGGGGAAGGTGGGGGTAGGCTGTAAATTTGAGTGGGGAAAAAGAAGGGGGAAGCGTGCGTTTATATAGACAATTTGCGAAACGGCTGCAAATATACCCCCCCTTAAAATGGCGAGAAAAACTATTTAAGCTTAAGGTATCGCACCATTTTTAAAAGCTCATTTAACTCTCTTTCTTTTCTACAGTAGCAAAATCCTTGATCTCTCGAAAACCTTGATCTTTCGAAAACCTTGATCTTTCGAAAACCTTGATCTCCCGGAAGGTGGGAAGGTGTCAGAATTCGGTTAACCTCCGGTTTCCTGACAATATACCATTCTTGCGCTCTCAATTCTGTCAAGGAAGTGCAACGGATTCCGAATCCGTGTCCTCCGCTGTCTAATATAACGACGGCATAGATGCTGATACTTAAGTATTAGTGACTGCAACGAAAGATCTTCGAGTGCAATGGGGAAATCTCCTATGCCGTTTATTTTTGGCACCCCCTCAAGTTCCTTTTATCTTTGGGCACCATTGCCTCGCTCTTCGTGGAAGGAGTCAATTCAATATTGCAAGAAATCTGTCGATTATCCTTGGGAAGATGAACATGTTCTTATCTCCCAAAATTGTGGATGCCAGCAGGCTAAGGCCACTCGCCTGGTCCTCAAGGTAAACTTCGGGCCTCACGCTGATTGATGATCCCTTTGAAGGTTTACATGTGGATTTTATGGTTGGAATTGCCACTATTTCTGATCGTGTTTGGTCCCTAACTACTGTTCTTGGTTAATATTTTTTTTTTTTTGTGATTCTTCAAAAGTTTTTGATGATACCTATTTTTAGAAGTTTCTTTGGCTTGATCTTTCAGAAAGGTTCTTCAGGAGTGTTCTTTTTGAAGGAACATTTCATCAAAAAGCAGAAATTACATAACAGCCACTTTCGCAGCTTTCACTCCCTAATTTTTTTTACTAACAACCTCAGAAAAAATGGCTTGAAGACTACAGATACTGAAAGAACACGCCTTACCTGAAATCCAAATACAACAGATTGTTTATGAAAGCAGATGGTCACGTACATACTCCTATTCGGCTAGCAGCAAAGAATCAAATAAGGGCAGATGGCTCCAACTCTTGTCCTGGGGGGTTAAATTCTCCACTTAATGAGAAGGAGCATAACAAAAACACTGGTGGCTACAAGAAATCACAGACTAATGATTCAAACCATGATATTAATGACAGTGAGCCAAAAGTTGATGATAAGACCCTTCTGAGACTTTTGTGAGGGTTCTTTAAAAGTGTTTCTGGTGTGTTCTTCAAGTATTTTTTGATTATTCTTTCAGTATTCTTTACGCATTTGAGAGTACTTTAGAGTTTTTTAAAGCCCTTTGAAATCTTTCAGAGCTCTTTCAGGCAATGGTTTTCTGGAAACAAACCTCCTTGGATCATTGCGGCTGATAGAGATATAAAATTCCGATGTTGATGACATTACTAAGGAGACACCCTATACAAGGGATAAGTTTCATGATATACTTACGGAAACACAGACTGAATGTTCACCATAACTAGCTTTACGGGGTGAGCTCTAATTGTTGTTCTTTTTGGGGACTCTCACCTTTAGAAGACTTTTTCAAGGATAATGTTTTGGACCGATTTTTATGGGAGTTTTGAGTGTTGTCTAAGAACTTTCTTTGACGAGTGTTCTTCTCGGGATTGCTTTGGTATTCTGCATTTTACATCTACTCGCCAAGAGTTGTTGCTTAAGAAGTATACCTTGAGTATTCGAGGTGTTCAAATAGTGTCCTTAAGATCATATCAAAAGAATGATCTTTAAGGCTTCTATTCATGAATGGCTTTTCGAAGATTTCCCTTCTTGGGAGTGATTCTCTTGAATCTGCTTTTGGTCGAATCTATTTTTTAAGGACTCTCCTTTTTAGACTCCACATCAAGAATTATGTCCATTTCAGGTAATTCTTTGGAATCCACTATGGTTTTACGAATATTTTATTCCGATATTCGACTCGTCTACTTATTAACCTGTTTACTTGAGGTTAATTCCATACTTACTATACTAACTTTCTAGTCTACTAGTCTCATCTAGCATACACTTTACTACTGTCTACTACAATCCAGAACCTACAAACAGTCTACTAACAGTCTACTAACAGTACTAATGGATTACTTACTATATAGTCTATTACTGTCTGGTATACTGTCTAGTCTACTACTTCCTGGCCTACAGTCTTGTCTACTACAGATTTACCATAATTCTGAGCTCAAGTTCACCTTGAATCATGTCACTGGTCACAACGTTGACCACTCCATCTTGAGCTTATAGTGTGGGATATCGTTGAGTAGTCTTTGAATGGCTTCTCTCCGCTTTTCCCTCTGCTTACTACTTCTAACTCCTTATAAACAGTTCATTGTCTATTGGCTATATACTGTCTACCACCAGGTTCCTACTAACAATTTACTAACCACTTACTGTCTAGTCACTTTCAGTCTAGCTCGCCATACTGTCTATTGACTATCTGGCTCTTCCTGGTTTTTTTAACTGTTGACCAATTTCCTACGAATATTTCTGACCTGAATGATTCTGACCTGAATATTTCTGACCTGAAATGTCTACTTGGTATGTGCTGCCGATTAACAGTCTATAGTCTGCTACAGTCCAGTCTAGTCTGCTACAGTCCTCCCCACTCCAGTCCATTCCAATCCATTCTACTACACAGGACCCCTATACTAAATACCAAATCTTTTCAAACATCCAAAAAAAAAAAAAAATATAACAATCATACCATGGTTGTTCAGTCCCATCTATCACTGATGAATATATGGGTGCAAACGCTCATAACCGGCATCAAGTGTGTCACGTGATGCGCGCACTCCCAATCAAAAACTCCCAATTATCACTTCCTCAACCAACCTTACCATACCAAATGTCCCACAACAAAGCTTACGAGCCAATCAGAAGTGAGCCCGTGCAGGGCGACTACGAGCTTATTGATGTGGACCCACACTTCAACCGTGTGGTGTCGTATTTCAGAGCCTCCGACTATGGTGCTTGGGCTGCCACTACTGCTGCGTTCCCCCTCTCGCTAATTGCTTGGGAGAAGTTGGATCCTGCTGGAGGTTCGTTTAAGCAGCCAGGAAAAGTGCCAGGAGGCGCTTTGAGGGCGGCTACTCTTTTGGGGCTCTGTGGAGGCTTTTACCTTGCATACATTAGAAGTTCCAAGCGGTTTTTGGGATGGGCTGAAAATGAAAGGGAAGTGAAGATGGACCGTTATGAAATCAAGAAGTTGTTGTCGGAGGAGAAATTGCCATACCATGAAAACGAGTCGGCGTTGAACGACCGCATGAAGGATATCTCCAACCGTAACTCGCAGTACTCGTTTACTGCCATGGCCATTTTGCCCTGGTTCAACTTCTCCTACCACCCATACCATGGCGTGGATATCCGCAAGTACTACGAGACCCGCCCGGGCGAGGAGAACTGGGGGTTCACTTTGAAACCTTTTGACGAAATTAAGAAGAAGTACGCCTCGCGCCTGGAGTAGACGTTTGCATGTGTTAGGTCCATAATAATTAGACACAACTGTAGAATAATGAATAGTAGTAGTTTGCTTTAATGGCCAGCTTAATCTTTAAGACACGAACTGGTGTACGAATATTTTGGTGTATGGGGTTTTATGGTGCACAGGTCTTTTCTCTTTTTGGTGTACGGGTGTTTCGTTCTTTGGTGTACCGATGTGTGCTACATCGCGAAAGCGCGTTTACTACAAACATACACCATAGCATGAGCACAGAGGACTTTTCCCACTTGCCCCCAGAGCAGAAAATCTCTCACACGGTATGGAAGGTCCGGCTCCAAGGGTACACGGAGCTCGTGCAGGAGTTTGAGAGTTCGCGCAGTGAAAGCGATGCCTGTTTCGCCAACTTGGCTGCCAAACCCGAGCTTCTCAAATCCATCGCCACTGATGCCAACGTAGTGGCCCAGGAATCGGGGCTTTTGGCCATAACCAAGTTCCTTGAATTGGGAGCAAACCCCTCGGTGGTTTCCCGGCTCAAAAGCCATGGTACTCTCGTGCCCAGTCTCTGTGAAAAGGGATTATCATCAAGTCGAGCTGCAACAAAACAACATGCCATTTCAGCTCTACTACTCCTTGTGGAGATTAGCGGGCAAGCCGATTGGGTGGTGGAACAAATGACTCCTTATTTTGCACACAAACTTCCCAAATTGGTGGCGGGGTGTGTGGCAGCCACAGGGGCTATGGTGGACAATTTTGGCTGCAAGATCGTACCCGCAAAACTCCTCCTTCCAGTGTTGAGCAAATTGTTTGGGCACGCAGATCGCACTGTGCGGAGTGAAACCACGCGGTTGGCCGTGGAAATGCGGCGCTGGCTCGGCGAGCCCTTAAACCAGCTTTTGTTGCCGTCGTTGAAACCCGTGCAACAGCGCGACTTGAAGGCGGAGTTTGATAAGATCAACGGCGAGCTTCCGCAGCAAAAAAGACTCACGCGCGACCAAAAGGAAGCCGAGGCAAGGAGACAGGCTGCAGAGGCCCGGGGTGGTGGGGCCGGAGGCGGAGGACGGTCTGAGGGCGGAGATGGGGCCAGTACCGGTAATGGCGATGTTGACATGGAAGATGCTGAGGGTGTAGACCCCATGGACCTTTTGGACCCGGTGGACGTGCTCTCCAAACTCCCTTCGGATCTTGCAACGCAAATGGCCCTGACCAAATGGAAGGACCGTAAAGATGCTTTGGAGGTAGTGTGTGGAGAGCTTTCCAAGGCCCCTAAACTTGCTTCGGGTGATTACGCTCCGCTTGTTCGGATCTTTGCCAAATGCATGAAGGATGCCAACATCCAGGTGGTGCAGCTTGCAGCCAATGGCGTGGAGTTCTTGTGTAAAGGTCTCCGGGGGGAGTTCCACAAGTACATGGGGCTTGTGCTCTCTCCAATGCTTGAAAGGAGTAAGGAAAAGAAACCGGCAGTTGCTGATGCTTTGGCTAATGCCTTGGATGCCCTTTTCTCTGTTTCGTCGCTTTCCGATGTGTTGGACGATACGCTTGAGGGTATGAAACATAAGACTCCGCAGGTGAAGATCTCTGCCACGAACTACCTCCAGCGGTGCTTGAGAAATACCACGGTAGTTCCCAAATCCGCTCAGGTGGACCTTATAATGGAGGTCGGGGTCAAGCTCTTGACCGACTCTCAGGAACCCATTCGTCAAGCATCCACGGAAATGATCGGCACGCTTATGAAAATCACCGGTGAAAGGGAGTTGAAGGCGTTCCTTGAGAAGGTCGACGATAACAGGTTGCAGAAGGTGAAGAAGGTGTTTGAAGACGTGACGGTGAAGGCCACCAAGAGCACCAGCTCTGGTGTGAGAGGTTCTGCTCCAGCACCCAAAGTGCCGGCCTTAAGGCCGGAAACGAAGCCCAAAGAGAGTTCGGCAATCCCTAGCAAACGGCTAGCGACATCTCCTGCCAAAAGAGACGCTTCCAGGGTGCCGGTCAAGAGTTTTACGGGCCGGCTGTTGATCTCGCCGTCCGTGGGCCAGGGTGCAGGACGTTTGGACAAACGGGACGCCCGTGAAAGCGTTGGGCGGCCCGACCCTTCGTCGGTTCCTATTTCGGTTCATAAGGAAACGGTGCAGGCACTAATGGAGGAGAACCAGGCCTTAAAAGAGAACTTGGCACAGTCCAAAAGCGTTCAAAGCTCGTTGCACAGTGAAATCTCCACCCTCAAGGAGGAAAACGCCTATTTATCCGAATCCTTGAAGCAGAACCAAACGGAAATGTCCAGCGCTGGGCTTATGGTCAAACAAAAGGATACGCAGATCATGCGCATGAGCAGCGACCTCGAAAACGCCAAGTTGAAAATCAAGAGCTTGGAGCAAACCATCGAGATGTTGAAGTTGCAGCAGAGCACTGCACAGGTGCAGCCGTTGCTCTCGTCGTACCCGGAGAAATTGAGTCGGTCTCCTTTCAAACTGCCCGAAAAGAGCCACCAGAGAATCTCTCTGCAAGAGCTTAGTTCCCGGGTGGACCGCATGTCTATTGAGGGCAAAATGGCCACGTCGGATCGAGAAGAGATGCCCGGGCTGAGTCTGGAATTCGAGCCCGTGGCCATATCACGTGAGTACTCTGATTCCACAGGAGAAGAGGAGAACTGGAAAAAGGCAGCTGAAGTGACTGCACAGCTCAAGGCCCGTATTGAGAAGATGAAGCAGAGAAACAGGCTCTCCAGTCGCTAAATAAACGACAATTTGAAGCACCCAACGCTGAAGTGGCTGAAGAGAGGAGGCAATACTGCGGTAAGAGATTTCTAAGTGAAGAATTCGGAAGTGGAAATGAACGAAGATCAATTCTGGAATGGTCAATACAAAAATCAAGGGCGAAATGAATGAAAGGGAAGTGCAATGCTGGACAAATGGTTACATCCTAATAATGACTCGATAATGGTCAATCAAACACTGGATGATGTGGTATCCTAGATACTGACAACCAGATCTAATTGGAAATGGTCAATCATCAATGGTACATACTGACCAATGGACATCCATAATACTAATCGAAATGGTACATCATACTGAACTGAAAGGATTACAATTGGACGGTCAACCAAAGTACTGAAAGTGGACTACACCAAACTGTTCCAAACTGTTTCAAATTGTTTATGGATTATTTGGTTACATCGAGTACCGATACCAATGGACAAGTGCCTGGTGGAACATACTGAAATGGTACCTTTTAATACCTGGTACTTAATACTGAAACGGTACTTAATACTAACCAAATGTCAACCATACAAACTCCATCATACTGACTAATATTACCCGGGCAGACAAAGTGGTACACTGAAATTTGTATCGATGGAGAGTATTGGATTGAGTGGATCGACATGACTGGAACCTGGAACAGGGCACATAACCATGAGACCAAGCCAGATGATCATGACAAGACAGATGATCATACCAAGAAACAGGAGACTCGAAAAACAAGAACCATCCGCAACATGATTTATATTACAGAGTCCTGATAAGATTGGCAGATAAAGATTACTAATGATAAGTTGGAAGGGGTGTTGGTGTTGGTGTTGGAGGTTTATATTTGTGACCTGCATATAGCGCTCCGGACCGGCGCGAGAAAAATTTCGGCCACGGTCTACTCACCAGCATGACCAAGTTGAATATCCTCGTGCCCGTCAAACGGGTGATTGACTATGCTCTCAAACCCAGAATCAACAAGGCTAGAACCGGCGTGGAGACAAAAGGTATCAAGTTCAGTATGAACCCCTTTTGTGACATTGCCCTAGAGGAGTCCCTAAAGATCAGAGAAGCCAACAAGGACTTGGTGCAGAAAATCCATGCTGTTTCCATAGGACCTACCAAGGCCCAAGACCAATTGCGCACGGCACTTGCCAAAGGCGCAGATTCTATCACTTTGGTGGATGTGGGAGAGCAGGAAATCGAACCTTTAACTGTGGCCAAGATGTTGCAGAAGGTGGCGGAAAAAGAGGGCACCAACTTGATTATCCTTGGAAAACAAGCAATTGATGATGATGCCAACCAAACCGGCCAGATGTTGGCAGGACTCTTGAACTGGCCTCAGGCCACCAATGCCTCCAAGGTGGAGATCATGGGGGACCAAGTGCAGGTGACCAGGGAAGTAGATGGAGGATCAGACACGTTGCGCGCCAAGTTGCCCATGGTGGTGACCACGGACTTGCGGTTGAACGAGCCGCGCTACGTCTCGTTGCCCAATATCATGAAGGCCAAGAAGAAGCCGTTGGAGAAGCTCAAGGCCGAGGACTTGGGTGTTTCCATCGCCTCGCGGTTGCAAACGTTGAAGGTGGAGGAGCCTCCAAAGAGAACAGCAGGTGTGATTGTCAGCAGTGTGGACGAGTTGCTTGGCAAGATGAAGGATGCAAAGGCAATTGAATAGACTCTAGTCAATACAGGAAACTAAGAGCACCTCACCTATTGAAACTACATTGATGTGGTGAGATGGGTGAGTGGATGAGCACAATTCTCTGACTTTTTATCAGAACTGGTAATCCTAGTTCCATTCAAGAGTAGACACTAGTCACTCATCTATCTTTAGTGTGTTAGTAGGATAGTCACATATGATAAGACTAGACTACTAGGCTTAGCTACTGGAATAAGTTACTGGACTAAGTTACTGGACTAAGTTACTGGAATAAGTTACTGGACTAACCTACTGGACTAACCTACTGGACTAACCTACTGGACTAACCTACTGGACTAACCTACTGGACTAACCTCTGGACTAAGTTACTAAACTAAGCTACTGGACAAAGTCGCTTGCTGGTATAAGCTAGAAATCTGTGGGCATTCTCATGCGAATTACTGATGGAATTTGTCTTCTTTTATTCGTTTTATTTCTATTTTTTTTTTTTGCCATGACAAAATAGACTTGAAAAATGAGTTAATATTCCAGAAAAAGGAAAAAAGAATGATGCAACTTGCACAGGAAGTGTTTATGGATTGAACATGGTCACGGCTTTCTTATTATTGTTCCGAAAAGAATGCGTGACACATGTAAACTATACATTGGTATTTCTATAAAACGAGCCATTTTGCCTCTCTGACAGAAATTTTCGGAGCATCAAACACTATCATGAAGATACTTTTTTCTTTGATGACCTTCCTTGCTCCGGCAATTGGGTGGGAACACTCAAAGTTACCGTGGGTCTTTTTCGCAAAAATCAATGAGGAATATGAGCCACTCTGCGGAATATTTCTAGGAGAACGGTTTTCAAATACCAGCATGTTTGCTTATGGGGATCCCTTCGGCCGAATTGTGGAGTTTGAATTTGAAAAGAATCAGGCTTTCACTTGGCAAAATTCAATCAGAAAAGCGGTGGGGTTTTACGATGGGGAATTGGTGTTTGGTTCGAAAGTCCCTGGTTCGACTTTGAATTTCGACGCAGAATGGAAGCTCCTTTCAGGTCCATTTTACTCATGTAAACTAATTGGAGGCCCTGGATACTCCATTTCTTACAATGTTGATGACTAAAAAGCTCCATACTGTTTCTCAGTGGACATCTATTTCTTGCCTTTTGACAAAGAAAACAACTTGATCATCCCTCCTGTATCTCCTGGGTCGATTCAGGAAAATGTACGTCTGCAAGATAACGCTACATTAAGAGATATAGAGAGATAGAGATTGGGTATAGTGTATTGATTTAGAACCACAAAAAATCAGTGGACTTGGTTTATCGAAAATGGTTGACAGACTTGCAGGTGGGTAGGGGATGTGTCAGTACTTGATCTCATTGGATTCTGTCTTTTGTGTCTTTTCGAATTAGATGGTATCTCTGAGCAAACTGATAAGGCCACTCTTATGAATCTCAACAACTGGCGCATGGATTTGATTGATGACGACGGTGATCTATACGATACTCCAACTTGGAACTTTGACTCGTTCCAGGCAATCTCCTCTTACAAGTCCCCAAGGTATCTAGTGCTTTTGAGAGCCACCAGCTACCTCATGCTTTTCAGAGCCACCAGCTCAAGCTTATTTTCGCCCAAGTTCAATTTCCGTATACGTGGAGGTGGAACCCAAGCTTTTAGGGTGGAAATATGGTTGAAGAATAATTCTAGCTGGCTCAAGTTGGTGATATCGAGAAAGATAATAAGAAAGATCTTCAACCAGTATTACTTTTTAGCTAAAGCTATCATAGTCAGATCTCAAATCTCTTCAAGAAGAGCACATATACAATAAAGTAAAGTAAAATAAGTAAAATAAAGCAAAAGGGGCTCAAGAAGATAGATACAAACACATTTGATACTTTTAAAAAGGTCAATTTATGCTTTCTGCAGTATTTATAGGTTTGAAGAATACTACTTGATGTTAATGTACCATCTTCTGTGTATTGTTGGTTTTTTGAACACCGTTTCGTTCTCGAAAAAGTAAGTAGAGAAAGAACCTTAAATAACCGTCTTTACTCATAAAAGGTAAATTTTGCTACCTCTTGAGCTCAAACCAAATATATTGATATTTGAGAGCTGGAAGAATGAATGAGAGCTGGAAGAATTCATGAGAGCTTGAAGAATTACTAATAGCTGGTGAAAGGCAAGAATGATTGACAGTTGAAGATCAGCCTATGGGATTCAGTTGGCAATAGCATTTTGTGGTCAAAGTGAGTAATATCCTGTACTCATCTACCACCAAGCCTATAAGCTTTTTTTTGTTTCGTCTTCCATGTAAGTAGAGGATTGTTGTACTTGATTTGCACGTAATATCAAGTGGATATGTCAAAGTATAAGTTGGCCGTGATTATGGAAGAGTCTCAGGCTGCACCTACACATGCATGTAATATGGAGTGACTTCTATGAATGAAGGGAATTATTGGATAATCTGAACAAGTTGGTGTATGGACATACTATATACAACCTGGTATGGACATATTATATACAACCAGGTATAGACATATTATGTACAGTGGTATGGACATTTTATATACAGTGGTATGGACATTTTATATACAGTGGTATGGACATATTATATACAGTGGTATGGACATTTTATATACAGTGGTATGGACATATTATATACAGTGGTATGGACATTTTATATACAGTGGTACGGACATTATATACACAGTGGTATGGACATTTTATATACAGTGGTACGGACATACTATATACAGTGGTACGGACATATACATACAACCTGGTATGGACATTTTATATACATAGTGGTGTTTGGTAATTCAGGCACTTGTGCTATAGACTAATCTGTGGATACAATTCAGCTTACTTGACATGCTATTGTACTACCAAGTCATTTACTACCATACCATTGTACTACTGTTACGTTCTTTATAACGTGTCTTAACCTAATCTTGTACTCTGCTGGTTCCTCAAGGAGAGGAACCGGAGTGGCTTATATACTTTGAGAGAAATATGGCATCGAAAAACTCTCTACCAGAACAATGGTAAGGATTGTTCCAGAATATTCGAAACGACCATCATAGTACTTCATACAACTATGGTCGTGATACGGCGTTTGTAATGGCCATTGTAACAATAGGACAGAGAGGCTTCATATACCTTCTAACAACTACCAAGTCATTTTACCAAGTCATTTTACTAAGTCATTTTACTAAGTCATTTTACTAAGTCATTTTACTAAGCCATTGTACTACCAAGCTATTTGAGTAAACTTTTTAGACTTTTTAAACTATTAAAATTATTAAAATTATTAAAATTATTCAACTATACTGTTTTGTACTTTTTTTTTTTTTTTTTGGTGGTGGTGACATACCTTGGAAGTTACAGTTATGAGCCCTGCACTTGCAGTAATAGGGCTTCTCCGGTTATTGTTTTCGCAATGGACTTAATTTTAAATAACCTCTAGAATCGTCTAATTGCAAGTTATCAGAATTTTAAATATTTCTTTTCTCTTACGCCATGTTATTTCCTACTTTCATTCCTGTGATCTCTATATATCTATGATCCCTATGTACAGTGTTTTTCAAAACTATTCAAACCAGCGCGGCAGAACGATTCAAACCACACTAACAAAATTAAACAAACCAACTTTTATTAGAATTCAATATTCTGAAATCTTAAATCTGGACGATTAAATCTAGAGGATCGCCTCATATGTACTACATTTGGGAATCTTGTGCAGTACCAATCAAGGGTCATAACGGACGGAACTGAACTTGTTTCCTTGTTATCCTGTTATCTTGTATACAAAGATTTGTTAGGGGTTATGTGTATTGGTTTGTTTAATTTTGCTAGTATGGTTTGAATCATTTTGGCGCGCTGGTTTGAATAGTTTTGAAAAACGCTGTATTCCCATGCTCATTTTTTTAGGTGCTATCAGTACAGTGTTTTTCAAAACTCTTTAAACCAATAATTCAAAATGCCCCTTCGCACAGTCTTTCAAACCAAATACAAGTTGTTGTATACAAGATAATAAGGAAACCAATTCAGTACCGTCCGTTTTTCACCCTTTTTTGGAACTTGACCCTTGATTGGTACTGCAAGACTTTTGTCCCAAATGTAGTACCATAAGAGGCAATCGTCCAGATTTAAAATCTCAGAATATTGAATTATTCTAATAAAAGTTGGTTTGAACCATTCTGTCTTTTTGGTTCGAAACATTGTCACGCTGGTTTGAATAATTTTGAAAAACACATATTAACATTAACAAATGTCCTGACAATATGTTAGCTGATAAACGTAATCCTAATGCAGTGATATCATTTTGTATAAAATTTATAATCAAATATGCTCTGCTCTCTTTATTTATGAAATAAATTTGCCAGCGAAGCGGGCATAAAGGTACTCCTCAAGGAAGTGTATTAAGTCCAATATTATGTAATATAGTGTTACATGCTTTTGATAAATATATGGAAGAAATAAAAACAAACTATTATTTATTAGCTTTATATATAATTATTGAATTACAAAGTTATTCATTATATTTATTAACTGATTTACATAATAGATCATATAATGCATCAAGAGCTTCATTATTATATGTCTTAAAGAATTATTATCACCAATAACTTCTAAATAAGGTTCAATAATATTATTTAAAAATAATTGAACAGTTCTATCTTTTAAAGATGGTATACCTAAAGGAGAAATTAATGTATTGTATACTACAGATGGTATAGCTGATACTTTAATTTTATTAACAGCTTATTCATAGCTTCATTTTCTTTTAAATTTGTAATATAGAGAATTAACTGATGAATGGTTTTATGATGTAGAAGAATTTATGAATGAAAAATAAGCTTCTTTTTAAAGCACCTGCATACTATTATATTATTTTTGAATAATAAAAATTGAATAAAAATTGAATAAAATTGAATAAAAATTGAATAAAATTGAATAAAAATTGAATAAAAATTGAATAAAATTGAATAAAATTGAATAAAATTGAATAAAAATTGAATTATAAAAATAATGGTGTTTTTATTTTTTCATGGATTGGCGTATGTTTTACAATAAATAACCGCGAATATCAGAATTTATAGAATTCTCAATACCCAATACCATTTTAAAAATCCAAATCTATAAAACTCCAAAAAGGAGGGCTCAATATAGTTTCTAATTCCGTTTTTGGCTTCTACACGACAGAAAAATAGTATTTGCTTTTTTATGGGGTTTTGGCGGTTGATTTTGAGTAGTTTTAGTACAGTGTTTTTCAAAAGTATTCAAAGCAGCGCGACAAAATTTTTCGAACCAAGACAAAATTTTTCGAACCAAGAAGACAAAATGGTTCAAACCACACTAGCAAAATTAAACAAACCAATAATTCAAAAAGTTTCGTACATCCCTAACAAGTTGTTGTATACAGCATAACAAAGAAACCAATTCAGTTCCGTCCGTTTTTCACCCTTGATTAATACTGCAAGACTTCTGTCCCAAATGTAGTACCATATAAGGCAATTCTCCAGATTAAAGATTTCAGAATATTGAATTCTAATGAAAGTTGGTGTAAAACATTACGCCATTTGGTTTGAAAGACTTTACGAAGGGGTACGAAACTTTTTGAGTTATTGGTTTGTTTAATTTTGCTAGTGTGGTTTGAATCGTTTTGCTACGCTGGTTTGAATAGTTTTGAAAAACACTGTATGTTGAGAAACAGGAGCCGCGACCCCATGTTTCCCTAAGACCGCGGTCACTCAAGTGACTTGAGGTCATGTGAAGGCTCACCCCAATATAAAAGGACAAGTTCCCGCTATTCTATAACACCATCTGAAATATATATCAATGAGGGAGGACATACCAAGATGTCTCCCAAAACCACCAGACCCATCAATATTAACTAGTGTAGAGGTACTGATGTTTACCAAAGACTTGGATTGATTTCTAACATAATATATTCCTGCATATTCCCGTGCAACCATAATCGCGGTCCCTTCCACATTTGCAATAATAACCAACAGTCAAATGATAGTCACAGCAGAAAGTGATCGTGACCAAGTAATTATAAGACCAGAGTGTGCCACCTTTAAACAATCTGTACTAAATACTAATACTATATATGCTCATAGCTCATGCCTTAGGCTACCAAGTACCCACTCTCATAGCCAGTCATTCATATCTAGCAGGTCAAAGTCATCATTAAGAGTCACTGAACTGGGTAAAGACTGAGCTTTAATTGTCTAAAAAAAGTATCAAGAGAATGCTATCAAGAGAATTGTCAGATCCGTTATAAAGCCTCTCTGCCGGATACTTTGTATACAGTGTTTTTCGAAACGATTCAAACCAGCGCAGCAAAATGTTTCGGGCCAAGAAGACAAAATGTTTCGTATCCCTTCGCACAGTCTTTCAAACCAAATGGCATAATGTTTCACACCAACTTTTATTAGAATTCGACATTCTGAAATCTTAAATCTGAACGATTGCCTCATATGGTACTACATTTGGGAGTCTTGTAGTACCAATCTGTTGCGCTTTGTGACTTACTCACGCATAAACTGGAACGATTATGTATCTAAGCTATACTCAACTCTAACGTCGTCTCTTATTCTATATCCTCTTCAGTTCCCGCCCGCTCCCTTTTCCGCGGGACGTCGTCCACTCTCCGTCTATTCCTACATATCACTGTTTCATCTGTCCTGCTTACATGCAGTCACATGATGTACTGATTCCTCATGTTCCAACACCGCGGCCATGTCACTACTGAGGTTATCCAGTAGATTTAGGGGTAAGCTACCCAGAGACACCGGGATTTTTGCTCCAGAACGGTTTTATATGGTTGAATACTAACCTTTGAATATTTCTTTATGACATAGAAAAATTATAGAAATACGCATATGTATTAGGTGGAGATGACTGATGACAATGAGGTACCATACCTGACCCACTGATATACACCTGGTGACTGACCATAATCTGAATTTCTGCTATAATTTACGGGTCTCTGCAGGTGCAGAGAATGCAGCATGAGTTATACAATGGTCATGGGTGGTAGCATTTCTATGATGAACAGTGAATGTCACCGGATTTAGAATTAGGTCTAGTGGTGACTGATTTGGAACTAGAGCTAGTGGTGACCGATTTGGAGATAGAGCTAGTGGTGACCGGTTTAGAACTAGGTCTAGACGTGACCAATTTAGAGGTAAGAAAATGGTGACCTTGGGGATAAAAGAGGATGACGAAAGGAGTGAAAGAATGACCTCAGGATGACCTTGGTATAATAGAGGATGACGAAACAACCAAAGAGAGAGATGGAAGAGATGACCGTCTGGGTATATAACAGATATAACAGATACGGTTCCCATACATCAGCTCCATCATACTATGATATTCTCTCCCCTTCTCGCCCTTCTTCTTTTGGCCTCTGCAAGTGCAGACTCCATCTTCCCTCTTGCCTTTTTTTCCAGGAAAGGCAAAGAGTTGGTACCCATTTACCGTAATACTGCAGACCGTTTCAACTACTTCACCAGCAGAAACACGTCCGGACCTGTTGCAGAATTCGCTTTACAGGATGGTTATGTTAGGACTTCCGATACCAAATTTCCAGGCTACGTTGGGTTCCATGGACCAATATTTGTGTTTGGTGGGCCGGTGGCCAAGGCACAATTTGAGTTTGATCGTTATATGAAGATCGTCAACTTCGACTTCTACTTCTGTGACCATCCCTATAATCGAGGCCGGCTGATCTTCAATACCGCGTTCTACGGTGACAAGTGTAATAAGACTGACATCTTTCTCTTACCCTATAGTCGGGAAACTCAGTCTGCATCCAAGGTCACAGGCTATGTGTCTCCTCAATGTCTTCAATTCTTTGTATCCAACAATTCAGACATTGAAATCCGCAGGTAATAGAGTGAATTTTATTGGATGTTATTGGATTTTATTGAGGGTTATTGAATGTTATTGGATGTTATTGAGGGTCATTGAAAACTGTTGAAGGCCAGTGAACACTATTAAAGGGCATTGAAGACTATTGAAGACTATTGAAGACTATTGAAGACCTTTTAAAGTCCTGGAATGCCAGGTTTTTGCTCCAGATGTTATGAACTGGTAGTTATTTTTAAGCTTTTTCTACTTCCACTTGTAGCTAGAGACTGGCTTCTGGTCTCTGGTGTGTAGTTAATAGGGTAGTTACTGGAGAAGTCAGAGAGTAGAGAGTAGAGAGTAGAGAGTAGAGAGTAGAGAGTAGAGAGTAGAGAGTAGAGAGTAGAGAGTAGAGAGTAGAGAGTAGAGAGTAGAGTATGGAGTATGGAGTATGGAGTATACAGGACAGATAAAAGAGCCAGTAAACTCCATATACAGTGTTTTTCAAAACTATTCAAACCAGCTCGACAAAATGTTTCGAACAACACTAGCAAAATGTTTCAAACCAATAATTCAAAAAGTTTCGTACCCCTTCGTAAAATCTTTCAAACCAAAAAGCGTAATGTTACACACCAACTTTCATTAGAATTCAATATTCTGAAATCTGAAATCTGAAATCTGAAATCTGAAATCTGGACGATTGCCTCATATGCTACTACATTTGGGACAGAAGTCTTGCAGTATTAATCAAGGGTGAAAAACAGATGAAACTGAACTGGTTTCCTTGTTATCCTATATACAACAACTTATTTGGGGTCTACGAAACTTTTTGAATTATTGGTTCGAGACATTTTGCCGCATTGGTTTGAATAGCTTTGAAAAACACTGTACTCTATACTTTATACTCTACACTCCATACTCCATACTCCATACTCCATACTCCATACTCTATACTCTATACACTATACTCTATACTCTATACACTATACTCTATACTCTATAGTCTATACTCTACACTACTAATTCCCTCTAAGTAGCTCTATACACTATACACTATACTTGTTAGATCCACAATAGATAGAAAACTACCTATAGATACAATATGGAGCCTACGATGTCCGATTCTAGTAGTGTCTACTACAATTGCCGTGACACGGCATTTGATCGTTGTGACAAGTCGTGAATCCGAGGTCCTTTCCGAACATTCCAGAAACAATACTTCCATAGTTCTGGTGGAGAGTTTTTCGGTATCACGTTTCTCTCAAAGTTATATAAACCGCTTCGGTTCCTCTCATTGAGGAACCATCAACGAATACAAGTTAGGACAACACAAGTTATAAAGAACATAACAATACTCTATACTCTATACTCTACACTCTAAGTAGCTCATACACTATATAGTCTATACTGCCATACTCTATACTCTATACACTCTACACTATACTATACACTCTATACTATACTATACACTCTACACTACTATATTATACGTTAGATTCAATATGGTAGAGAACTACCCTTACAGGGACTGAGCTCACGTGCCCTGCTAATCAGTTAGATGGGTATCCGTATCGGCACAACCGGGCAGATATATACAGTGGGGAAAACCCGATCCATGGCCACTCGACCGAACTTGCTGGATCCGTGACTAAACGGATCGGGTTTCTCGACTCGTTCTATACACTACACTATCTTAGTCCATACACAGACGTCTATATTGTCTATATTACACTATTTACTATACTATACCATGATCTACCCTCTAACCTATACTCTACATTACACTCTACTCTACTCTACTCTACTCTACTCTACTCTACTCTACTCTACAGTATACTACTATACTATACCATATGTCAGATCCATCATAGGTAGTGCTCTACCTATTGAGGTTTTATGAAGCCTCTTTGCCTGGCCTTCACAATGTGCATTGTATAAGGACATCTACCTGCCATCTACCTGCCATCATTGTACGAGGTACCAGGAGGGCCTGCGGCAAGCTAGAACAATAACCATTATTTTTTGTGGAAATTGTTTCCGTAGCCACCCCTATTCTTAAAAAGTTATTTCTATGAGCAGCTCAGATTCCTCCTTTTGGGGAAACATCGGCAAATGAACATAGTAAAATCTCAACCTCTTGATTGTTGATCCTATATTTATTGTCGCACTCAAACCTCGTTATCATCAACGTAATGGAGTAGTTTTCCTATATAGACCGGTGGGGCTATAAATAGAGAATTTTGAAACTTTTGACTTTTGGAACTTCCGACTTTTGAAAATTTTGACTTTTGGAACTTCTGACTTTTGGAACTTTTGACTTTTGGAACTTTTGACTTTTGAAACTTTTGACTTTTGGAACTTCTGACTTTTGGAACTTGAAACTTCAAGGAAAATATGGTTTGTGACCTTATGAATGTCTTGCAACCACCAATAAGAATCTCTAGTCCAAATATGTAGATCACGGGATGTAGATCACGGGATGTATGAGGGAGTGTGATCATGGTATAGAAACTGCCAATTCTTTCAGGACATGACTGGTGCAAATTTCCTAATCATAAATAATTAGAAAATTTATAAATGATTAGAAAAGTCATAAATGATTAGAAAAGAAAGAAAAAGCTCTCCAGTTCCGTCTTGGGCAATATAAATGTATCCCATATCAGAGGCTTGTGTGCAGGCCGCGAGCACCCCACTTGCTCTCCACACTCATTCGATCACTTCCAACACTTTAGAACCATCCCCCCTTTCTCTTTTCGGCCACCTTTAAATAGACAATCCTTTTATTCTGGCTTTCAGAATATCACATAGTCAATTAGCTCCTCTCTTATCCCTTCTCTCATTTTTCCATGTCTGTTGCTGTTGCTGCCAGGTTTCTCGATGATAAACTCGGGGAATGGAACCAAAAAAAACCCCTTGTTTTGGGCGTCTCCGGCCCCCAGGGTGGAGGTAAGCTGTACCTTGCCCAGAAACTTCTCCAACACCTTTCGGAAACACGCTCTGAACTTCGTTGTGTGGGCGTGCTGATTGATGACTTTTACCTCACGCATAGCGAACAGGAGAAGGTTTCAGAAAAAGCACGTGCAAGCGGCAACTTTGTGTTGGAAGGCCGGGGGTTACCAGGAACTCACGATGTGCAATTGGCCTTGGATATCATGCACAAGTTGGTCAATCGGGAACCTTGCAAGGTGCCAGTGTATGATAAGAGTGCATATGGCGGTGCGGGGGACCGGATGCCTGCGGAGCAATGGCAGCTGGTGGAGGACCCGGGAGTGGACGTGGTGATATTTGAAGGCTGGTTCACGGGTTTTACCGCCATTGATGATGCCTCTTTCCCCTCGGCATACCTCTCCAACGACCCCTCGGGCGTAGTGGCCCGAAGCTCCATGCACCACTTGCAGGACATCAACGGCGATCTCCGAAGCTATGAGGCCCTCTGGAACTTCTTTGACTTCTTTGTCTTTTTGCAAGTGCAGGAGTTGGACTATATCTACCGCTGGCGCCAGCAGCAAGAAACACACTTGAAGGCGACTGCCGGTCTGGGAATGACCGACGACCAGGTAGCGGCGTTTGTACGCAGGTATATGCCCATGTACCACCTCTATTACTGGCGTATGTGCAGACAAGGCTTTTTGCCTGCTGGTCGAAACCTTCGAATCCAGATAGACCTTGATCGTGCCGTTGTGGGTTCTGAGGAGGTGTAATTGGGAATCCACCAATACAAAGCAAATCCAAACAAACTGCAAACCACCCTAGACAAAATATAGACCAATTGCAGATGTTTACAACTTTAATGCAATAAACATCGAACAAAGTGGGTTACCGAACTGGTGGGCAATCTCAATTATGATCATAGCACTTCTGGTTTTTTCTGGTTTCATTTCCCGACCTCTCTTGAAACATTAATTCTTGATTAGAGAAATCTTCAAAATACCCGCTCTGGAATCATTCATCCAATCTCTTCCAGCTTCAGTTCCTTAAGATAACAAATTCATGGTGTACACTAAACTCTGGAGTGTATGTGCACTCTCATAGGCCAAGCAGAGCTGAGTCCTTTCAAAGAGCCAACACAAAGATTCATCTGCCACCAGTCACCAAGACCTTGTCTTGATTGTCTTGATTATGGACATGAAATGCCGGACGAAAGCGTCCAGCGCACTGCCCAAACAGCATATCTTCGCTTTATAAAAGCCTTTAAAGCCAACCTGGACTCGAGGCCCTAGAATCCAAGGGATTGGATTCCAGGCTGAATTTCACCCTTAAGTCTCTTTGGATCTATTAGTTGGGAAAAAGGTTCCCAACATCAAAGAAATCCTCAGAATCGCCTTCTCAAAAATCTCCCCCAAAATACCCATCCTTAGAATTCTCAGATGATACTGGTTAAAGAGAAAAACGGATCATGGTTCATAAAGATATGTATCTTCTCCAGCATTCATGAAGAAAGAGCCATGAAGATTAAAAAGTGAAGAGTGAAGAGTGAAGATCTAGGTTGAGAAAAGAAATGAGAGTAAATAATTTAAGGAGTGAGATTTACAGGGGGAAGGTCGCCTTTTATAGACAATGCCCCTTTTTTCCCCGCCCTGTTTATTTGCAGCCACCAGCCATGCAGGAGCGGCGAGCAGCGAAATATATAAAGGCACCGCATTCCCCCAGTTGGGGAAAAAAGATATATTTTTATTATTTATTGGATGACAGCATTTTATGGCAGCCAAAAGAGACTTCCTTATCTTTTTATCACTGAAGATGCAAAACTCGTGTCTGCATAGATTAAGTGAAAAAGTCTGGCTCACTTAGAAAGGCTTTACTACCATAATGAATTACTTCATAAGGCTTTAGTCAAAAAGGCTTTACCATAAAGAGGATTTACCATAAAGAGGATTTACTTAGAAAAGTTTTAGTTAAAAAACTTTACTATATCAGCTTTTTTGATACATCTAGTGGTTGCGAAAAGTGGAATTACGTGGGGACACAAAACACTCTAATACCGAATAATGGAGTTCAGGAGACTTGATACTTTGTGTGGTGCTAACAAAACAAGATCAATTGTGGAGGAAGCAACTGGCCCATGATTTCACCCAAGTCATCATGAAATTACCATACATAGTCCTGACCCTTCTTATTGCCTTGACTGCATCAGAGATTACTGAAAGCTTCTATACAAACGCAGGAGGTACGTGGGAGTCAATCTCCAGCCATATTTGTTTTCCAAATACCGGATTTTCAAGCCTGGAAAGCCATATCTCCTTTCTAACCAGCGCTTTGTGCCCTTAGTACCCCATTTCACCCTCTAAGATGGCATCATATCGAATCCGAGACTCCGTGATCCAATCCATCAGTCTCCCAGTTGCTTGCTGGAAGTGATCTCTGGTCTTTGTTCAGTCAAAATAGTACTTAAGAGGTACAAAATTCCGACAGAATTCTATAAGTGTTGTTTATTCCCCTGGTGTTACTCACACCTCAGATCAAAACAGCAATAGTGACTTCTCCAGACTTCCCGATCTTGTTACTAGTCTTGGTGCCATAATTTCAAGAGCTCTGACATCAATGATCGTTAAATGATACGGTGAAATAAACACTATGAACATTCCTGTTCCATAGCTTTGGAAGATTGATGTTTTCTTGTTTTTTTTTTGGAAAACATGTCCTTCCAAACAACGATCTTACGGGATAACTATCTCACAGAAAACTACCTTCCAGAAAACAACCTTCAAGAAAACGACCTTCCAGAAAACGATCCTCCAGAAAATGACCCTCCAGAACAAGGACTTATGTACCATAGAATAATAGTATTCTACAGTATCATGAAGTGTTAACCTAGCATATTATCATGATATTATCATTGGGCCTGTTAGATTCTTGTTGGAACGTTTGAGACCTGATCGTTACTATGTTCATTTATGATTCCTCAAAGAGGAATCTGAGCTGCTTTTTTAGTGTTTGATGAGAAGACGTGGCGTCAAAAAACTCTTCACCAGAACAATGGTGACAATTCTCATCATAGTACGAAGTACTTTGATGGCCATTACAAACTCGGTATCACGCCCATCATTGAACGAAGTATTATGATGGCCTGGCCATTGCTAGGATCGGATGGCGTAGGCTTCATAATACCTCTATGGTGTCCTGCCTATAGTGGATCTAATAAGACCATATTAATCATGGAGTTACCTTACCCGTATAGTTAAGGTAGACATAAGCGAGTGTCTAGGATCATTTTAACTAGCAACATCTTTAGGTGCAGGAATGGTCGTGCGCCACTCATATTGCGACTAGTGGTTGTGCTTTTTTATTGAATGGATTAATTCTTCTACACGACTTCGATAGTTATTTATTGAACGCCATTAATGATTGACACTGATGTCATTTATAGACGTCTTTGATATCTGACTGCACAATCTGAACGCATTGGAGACAAACCAAAAGACTAGCCACTACAAACAGGCCAAAAGACTAGTCATTGTCAACAGATCATAAGACAAACCATTTGAGACCATTTGAGACCATGGAGAGACCATGGAACTTTGAAGGAACACGTAATTTGAGTGTTCTGCGTTAGCATAGGGCTCAGACCTGGTAATCTTCCGGGTAAAAGATCAAGCGCTCCACGCCCTTCTCCGTCAAGATGACCATTCTAATCACACCTCCTGACAGACCATCCCATTTGATGGCTTCGGCAAGAGCCGACTTGATGAAGTGCACACAGTCGTCCTTCTCCATTTGCGGGCGGAAGTTCTTATCACACCAGCCATAGATGAAGGTCGAACCTGAGCCGGCAATAGCATACTCCTGCTCATGCATAGAGCCTCCAATGGGAATCAGGTACACGGACCCCTTGTTTTTCAGGTCGTAGCCTGCACAGATGATGCCCGCCGTCAAGGCGTCCTTGTTGTTATAGCAAATCTCCTGGAAAATGGAAGCAGCCACCTTGGTAGGCGGCGTCTGGCCAGCAGGCAACTGGACCGAGTACATTTGCAAGTGGAACTTCACCATATCGGCCACCGCCTGTGTATCAGCGGCAGACCCCGACCGGCAGCAATAGATGGTATCGTGGATTTGCGTCAACTTGTCCAGCACTCTATTGGCAATGTAGGTGCCGGTGGTCGTTCTGGAGTCAGCACCAAGAATTACGCCGTCTTTGAATTTGACCGCCATGATCGATGTACCAAGCGACACCTCGCCTTTTTTAAGGTGATTGATATCCACTGAGATTCCGTTCATTGTGGATTTGGTGGAGTTGGTGGATTTGGTGTGGTGGAGAAGTTGATGTGGTGGATGGAGTAAATTAGTGTGTGAGAAATTAGTGAGTGAGTGAGTGAGTGAGTGAGTGAGTGAGTGAGTGGAGATTGAGCGCCACTGTGAGGTCCGTCGCGTGGGGTGTATATGCAGGAAGCCACCACTCAATCCAAGGTGATCAGTTGCAACCAAAAGAAATCAAAAAAAAAAATCAAAAAAAAAGGCCTTCGACCAAATCGGAAGGATTATTGATTTAAGAGAAGAGGGTGATATAAAATTCCTGGCAAAATCATACCAGAATCCATAGAAGACTCTTCGGGACCCGACCCGAGTCTGAGGCCCGGAAGCCTCGTTTAAGGGAAGCCTCGTTTAAGGGAAGCCTCGTTTAAGGGAAGCCTCGTTTAAGGGAAGCCTCGTTTAAGGGAAGCCTCATTTAAGGGAAACCAGCGTTTATAATGTGCTTGATCTGGAAAGGGTAATGACCGATTCCGAAAGGGGACCAAATGAGGTCGAAAGGGGAATGAGCAATAGCCAAAGGGGACTGATGCATGAGAAAACCATGCACGACGCTCAAAGGGCACATATGGATTTCCAAAGGGTATATATGTATTCCCAAAGGGTATATATGTATTCCAAAAGGGTATATATGGATTCCCAAAGGGTATATATGGATTCCAAAAGGGTATGTATGGATTCCCAAAGGGGAATGAACGATGCTCAGAAAAGGATCGTGCATTTTGATTCAGAAAAAAACTTCAACCTCCAGGACCCCAAAAAAGCACCTATCTTCCATGAATCCGCCCAAGAGAGTGAAAAAAGTCTCTTGAATAAAAGAGAAAACCCTGATAATATCCTATATGCAGATGTAGGGTCCGAAAACGGCAAAAACGAAGCAGAGGGTTTCGATGTGGATGCAAATATGGACATGGAATCCGATGACAAAAGTGACGAAGACGATTCAGACCATTTTTTTGACTTAAAAATGTCCCTTTTAAAACTAAATACCCATTCAGGAGACATTTTGAACCAGGTGGCCGGCATACAGCCCAGGTGACCGGCATACAGCCCGATATCAAAGTCACTAGCTTGCCATCTACTGTATACCCCAACTTCAATACCACCGACTACAGCGATTCTCCATCTTTTGGGCATATTGGGAGTGAATGGAGAGCAGACTCGCCCATGGCCTCTGGAAGCCATTTGGTGGACTACGGCAGCTTTATCTCGTCGCCCAACCTCGATGCCGATATGGAGGTGCAAAAATCGCCGGAAAAATGGGTATAAAATGAGCCAAATGGAGCCAAAAATGATGAAACACAAGATGAAAGTCCTCTAAAAAAAAAACGTAGCCGAATCGTTCAATTGTGCTACAACTGTCCTAGTCCCAGTACATGTCCATAGTTTATACCCATAGTTCATAAAATAGTCCATAATTGATAGTTCATAACCATAGTTCATAACTTTACTCATAGTCATAGTTCATAGTTGATGTCTATTGTTTATACAAATAGTCCATATTAAATAGAATATAGTCATATAGTTCATACCCAGGGCTCATAACCAGAGTTCATACCAGGGCTCATAACCATAGTCCATGGACCATAGTCATAGTCATAGTCATAGTCATAGTCATAGTCATAGTCATAGTCATAGTCCTAGTCCTAGTCCTAGTCCTAGTCATAGTCCTAGTCATATATTCATATAGTCATATAGTTATATTGTTAGATCCGCCATAGGCAGGACCCTGTCTATGAAGGTATTATGAAGCCTCTCAGTCCGATTGTTACAATGGTGATACGGCGTTTGGCCATCTATGCACGAAGTGCTCCGATGGCTCCTTTCGAACATTCCAGAAACAATACTTCCATTGTTCTGGTGGAGAGTTTTCCGGTAACACGTTTCTCTCATAGTTATATAAGCCACCTCGGTTCCTCTCTTGAGGAACCATCAACGAATATAAGAAACTAGGCATAAATGTATTAAAGAACATAACACATATAGTCATATAGTCATATAGTCATATAACTATGCATCCACAGTGTATACAGTATATACAGTGCTTTTCAAAACTATTTAAACCAGCGCAGTAAAACGATTGAGACCACTTTAGCAAAATTAAACAAACCAATAATTCAAAAAGTTTCGTACTCTTTCACAAAGTCTTTCAAACCAAATGGCATAATGTTTCACACCAATTTTTATTAGAATTCAATATTATGAAATCTTAAGTCTGGAGGATTGCCTCTTATGGTACTACATTTGGGACAAAAGTCTTAAAGTATTAATCAAGGGTGAAGAAAGGACGAAACTGAACTGGTTTCCTTGTTATTCTATATACAACAACTTGTATTTGGTTTGAAAGACTATGCTAAGGAGTACGAAACTTTTTGTCTTGTTGGTTTGAATAGTTTTGAAAAACACTGTAGTCAAAGTCAAAGTCAAAGTCAAAGTCAAAGTCATAGTTCATACTCATGGCTCATAACCATAGTTTATAATCATAGTCATAGTCATAGTCATAGTCATAGTCATAGTCATAGTCATAGTCATAGTCATAGTCATAGTTCATAACCATAGTTTATAATCATAGTTTATAATCATAGTTTATAATCATAGTTTATAATCATAGTCATAGTCATAGTCATAGTCATAGTCATAGTCATAGTCATAGTTCATAACCATAGTTCATACCCATGGCTCATAACCAGAGATCATACCATGGCTCATAACCATAGTCCATAGTGTATAGAATACAGTCAAAGTCAAAGTCAAAATCATAGTCATAGTCATAGTCATAGTCATAGTTCAGTTCTATTGCTCATACCCATAGTTCATAGTGTATACAATGTAGTCATATAGTCTTAGTCTTAGTCTTAGTCTTAGTCTTAGTCTTAGTCTTAGTCTTAGTCTTAGTCTTAGTCTTAGTTCATAGCTCATTACCAGAATTCATGTCTATTGTTAGATCCAAGATGGGTGGAATACAACCCATATAGGGATTGAGCTCATGTGCCCAGTTAATCGGGAACCGATGCTACGACGCCCCCTTTGGGTTCACCGTTACTACACCCCTTCGGCTACCTTCCGGCAGACTACTTAATAGCGGCCGATTCCTCTTGCTGAGGAATCATCAACGAATATAGTTTCGATTAGGTAATAAAAGTACTTACAAGAATCTAACATTCATAGTCCATAGTTCATGGCTCATAACCAAAAAACATGTCCATAGTCAATAGTGTATAGTCCATAGTCAATAGTCCATAGTTTATAGTGTATAGTCCATAGTCAATAGTCCATAGTTTATAGTGTATAGTCCATAGTCCATAGTGTAGTCTATAGTCCATAGTGTATAGTCATATTGCTAGATCCACTATAGGTATGACACTACATATAGAGATATTATGAAGCCTACTCTGTCCGATCCTAACAATGATCATTGTAAACGTCGAATCACGGCCATAGTCCATCTATGTATGAATGGCTACGATGACCCTTTCGAATATTCTGGAACAATCCTTACCATTTTTTTAGTGGAGAGTTTTTCGAATGTCACGTTTCTCTCTCAAAGTTATACAAACAGCTTCGGTTCCTCCTCTCTTTAAGGAACATCCACCAAAACGAATACGAGTTTAGGTTAACAAACGTTATTAAAGAACGTAACACGTATAGTCATAGTCATAGTCATAGTTCATGTCATATTTCATGTCATAGTTCATACCATAGCTCATACCATAGTTCATACCATAGTTCATACCATAGCTCATAACCATAGCTCATAACCATAGTTTATAACCATAGTTTATACCATAGTTTATACCATAGTTCATACCATAGTTCATACCATAGTTCATACCATAGTTCATACCATAGTTCATACCATAGTTCATACCATAGCTCATAACCATAGCTCATACCATAGCTCATAACCATAGTTCATACCATAGCTCATAACCATAGTTCATACCATAGTTCATACCATAGCTCATAACCATAGTCCATAATGTATAGAATATACAGTGTTTTTCAAAACTATTCAAACCAGCGTGGCATGATGTTTCGAACCAAGAAGACAGAATGGTTCAAACCACTTTAGCAAAAATAATCAAACCAATAATTCAAAAAGTTTGGTACCCCTTCGCACAGTCTTTCAAACCAAATGGAATGGCGAAATGTTTCAAACCAAATGGAATGGCGAAATGTTTCAAACCAACTTTCATTAGAATTCAATATTCTGAAATCTTAAATCTGGACAATCGCCTCATATGTACTACATTTGGGACAAAAGTCTTAAAGTATTAATCAAGGGTGAAGAAAAGACGAAACTGAACTATTTTCCTTGTTATCCTGTATATAACAATTTGTTAAGGGTTATGTAATCATTCATATTATTATTATTACTAAGCAAATAAGTATATAAGAAATTAAACGGGCCGCTGTTTCCACGAATGTTTTGTACTAGTTACTCTTTAAGTCTATTTGAACTATTGTAGTGTAATAAGTGTTATAGTTTTTTAGAATTGGTTTGAAACACTGTGCGGAAGGGTACGAAACTTTTTGAATTATTGGTTTGTTTAATTTTGCTAGTATGGTTCGAAACATTTTACCACGCTGGTTTGAATAGTTTTGAAAAACACTGTAGTCAAAGTCAAAGTCATAGTTCATACTCATGGCTCATAACCATAGTTTATGTCCTAGTTCATGTCATAGTCATAGTCATAGTTTATAATCATAGTCATAGTCATAGTTCATACCATAGCTCATAACCATAGTTTATAATCATACAGTGTTTTTCAAAATTATTCGAACCAGCGCGCCAAAATGTTTCGAACCAAGAAGATAAAATGTTTCAAACCAGCTCAACAAAAAGTTTCGTACCCCTTCGCACAGTCTTTCAAACCAAATGGACAAGTTGTTCCGTCCGTTTTTCACCCTTGATTAATACTGCAAGACTTTTGTCCCAAATATGGTACATATGAGGCAATCGTCCTGATTTAATCGTCCAGATTTCAAATTTCAGAATGTTCATTTCTAATAAAAGTTGGTGTGAAACAGTACGCCATTTGGTTTGTAAGACTGTGCAAAGGGGTATGAAACATTTTGTCGGGCTAGTTTGAAGCATTTTGTCGCACTAGTTTGAAACATTTTGTCGCACTAGTTTGAAACATTTTGTCATGCTGGTTTGAATAGTTTTGAAAAACACTGTAGTTCATAAAATAGTTCATAACCATAGTTTATAACCATAGTTTATGTCATAGTTTATAATCATAACCATAGTTTATAACCATAGTTTATAAAATAGTTTATAATCATAGTCATAGTCATATAGTCATATAACTATGCATCCACAGTGTATACAGTATATAGTTCATAGTCATACCCATGGCTCATAACCATAGTTCACAATGTATAGAATACAGTCAAAGTCAAAGTCATATAGTGTTTTTCAAAACTCTTCAAACCAGCGTGACAAAATGGTTCGAGCCAAGAAGACAAAATGTTTCAAACAAATAATTCAAAAAGTTTCGTACACCCCTAACAAGTTGTTGTATACAGAATAATAAGGAAAACAGTTCAGTTCCGTCCGTTTTAACCCTTTTTCGGAACTTGACCCTTGATTGGTACTGCAAGACTCCCAAATGTAGTACATATGAGGCGATTGTCCAGATTTAAGATTTCAGAATATTGAATTTTAATAAAAGTTGGTTTGAACCATTCTGTCTTCTTGGTTCGAACCATTTTGTCACGCTGGTTTGAATAGATTTGAAAAACACTGTAGTCCATGAAATTGTTCATAACCATAGTTCATACCCATGGCTCATAACCATAGTCAACTTACATATCCCTGTATATTAATATATATTAAAACATTGGTTGAAAGATTAAGAGTCAAAAGCTCTACTGATTGAGCTAACCAGGCTCTTAATGTAATCAATCCCGAAGAATAAGAATAGTGTTAATAAGATGACCAGTACTATGGAAACTACAACTGATGGTGTAGATACCCCAGTAGGAGTAGTACCAGTAGTAGTACTAGTAGTAAAGCAGTAGTAGTACTAGTAGTACCAGTAGTAGTACTAGTAGTAGGTGTAATACTAGTAGCAGAAGTACTAGTACTACCACATAAGACGACCACCAGTGACACAACGAGAACAGTTAGTATATTGTCAAATCACTAGCAAATCAATAGCAAATCAATAGCAAATCAATATTGAATCAATAGTAAATCAGCAGCAATGGAGTATTAACACTAGTACTAGATCAAGTAGTATATTGGTACCGTACTATATTTGTAAAGCAGTATAGTATAGTACAGTACTTAAGTACAGTATTTTATATCCATAATATCCGTGAATCAGCAGTAGTAAATCAGTCATAGCAGAGTGCAGAGTGGTAGTGATACTAGATTACCAGTGAAACACAACCATATTAAAGTACTAGAATTGTTAGTAGGTTAGTAAATCAGTATAGGATACTAATATAGGATAACTGTAGTACCGTATTTAAAGACACAGTACTATAATGCCCATCGTATTAGTAAATGGGTAGTAGAGTAATAGTCAATCAGTAGAGTTAGTACTAGTAGTATAGTACTAATGCCATCAGGATTAGGAGTAGTGAAGGTAAATCAATAGCAGTAGAGCTAGTACTGGTTGTATAGTACTAATGCCATTAGGAGTAGGAGTGAATCAGTGAACGTAAATCAATAGTAGCAGTAGGAGCAGTAGTATCAATAGCATTAGTAGGAGCAGCAGTAGTAGTACCAGTAGTAGTACCAGTAGTAGTACCAGTAGTAACACCAATAGTAGTACCAGTAGTAACACCAGTAGTAGTACCAGTAATAGTACCAGTAGTAGTACCAGTAGTAGTACCAGTAGTAGTACCAGTAGTACTAGTAGTAAAGCAGTAGTAGTACTAGTAGTACTAGTAGTAGTACTAGTAGTAAAGCAGTAGTAGTGCCAGTAGTAGTAATACCAGTAGTAGTACTAGTAGTAAATCAGTAGGAGTAGTAGGATTAGTAGAGTGAGTGGGCGCGCGTGCTAGGTGATTATTGTCGCACACTACACCACTCACCAACTACTCACTCACCTGCTCTCACCAACCAAAACCACCCACCACTTCTTCCACCACTTTTCTTCTACTACTTCTTTTGAACTAGGACTGGATACCCAACCTGCATACTATTCCGATCCTATTCTCTGATTGGCTATTATCCGATCTTGTTTAGCTCTTTGGTGATACCTGATTGGCTCTTTGGTGGTACCTTATTGGAGTGACTTCTGACTGCTGACTGCTGACTGCTGACTTTTGGGTGGCGATGAAGGTGTTTCTCTTGATATTTGTTGTGTGCGCGGCGTGTGCAAGTCTAGACCTTGGGCTCGGCTCCGACCTCTTGGTGCATGTGCAGAACGACCCGGTAGTCAGCCATTTAGTGGAGTTTGAGATTTCCCAGGGCGAATTTCAGACCCCGGCTACAACGCTAGGGGTTTTGAAGGTGGCGCTTTTCGCCGAAGTAGCCCCGCTCACGTGCGCCCACTTTGTCCAGAATGCCAAAACAATCTATAAGGATACCGTTTTCCACCGCATCATTGAGGATTTCATGGTACAGGGAGGTGGCATGAAGATGACGGACGAGCGCAGGTTGGAAAGTGTAGATTTCGAGCGCTTTGACGATGAGCCCTTTGTGCTTCATCACGATAAGTTGGGCCGCTTGTCCATGGCTAATGCTGGGCCTAATACCAATGGGTGCCAGTTCTTCATTACCACGGGGCCCAAGGCTCCGCATTTGGATGGGAAGCATGTGGTGTTTGGCCAATTGGTGGCTGGCTTTGATGTGTTGCTGGTCATGAATACTGTGGACGTGCACGACTCGCTGCCCAAGACCCCGGTATACATTCTGAAGGTCTCGGTGTCGGAGGTGGCGATGTACCCGGTGCTGAACGTGGAGCCGGTCTCGCTGGGCTACTCCTTCTTGATGTTTTTCTGTGTCCTCGCCACGGCTGCCTATGGTCTCCACCGCTATACTTCTCGCCGTCTGTTTGTGGATCTCTCCAGCTTTAAGATATGAGCATGTGAAAATGATTGGGAATATTTTGGCTGGATATTTTGACTGAAATCGATCAGCTGAGTCTTTGAATTCTTATGAGTCTGCTCACTCAATCATCTGCTCACTCAATAATCTGCTCACTCAATAATCTGAGCCTCAAATTCGATGTCTTGTGTTAAAGTCTGGCCTTTCTGTCTGACCTTTCTGTCTGGTCCTTCTGTATGGTCCTTTTTCTCATCTTCTAGTCTGTCCTTTGATCTGTCTCATCATATGGTCTCATCTTTTGGTCTCATATTTTGCTCAAGTTTTGATGTCCTGCTTATGAGCATCGTCTTGAGTCTTTAGCCTGATCCTTTGATCTGTCTGTCTCCCTGGTCCCTTGGTTCCTTGGTCCCTTGGTCCCTTGGTCCCTTGGTCCCTTGGTTCCTTGGTTCCTTGGTCCCTTGGTCCCTTGGTCGAATGCATGGGTTGACTCTCTAGTCTTGTCTGGTGGCCCTTGAATCAGAAACCTCATTGGATGGTCTTCGGTCTCACTTGACACGACTTGACATTAAGAGGTGAGATTGAGGTATAGAAGAATCTGGTCGAATACCTATATGAGCCTCAAGGAGTTGAAACTAACGTGATGTTGGACTATGCCCGGTTGATCCACATAGAGCTCAATGCAGATTGACCGTTTCGGATAGAGAATTGATTTTCTTTATCAAGCTTCAGTCAACATTGGAAAACTGGGTGCAAGATAAGGTCCTTGCCAAGACCACTTGCATAGTCTATGACTTATGGATAAGGTGTATTGTGCCATGGATAGAAGAAGCTAAAGATTGATGAGCTTCAAATACACCAAGCCTGGATTGATGGAATGGTGTACCGGTTGCTTATTTCAACTGGAGCAAATGCTGGATTGAATACACTGCTCAGGATCCATCATGTTCCAGTCCACGACGAGCTGCAACCTTATAAAGCAAGAGCTTCAAGATCTTCAAGAGCATATCTGATTCTTTGCTTGTCTCATTGTCTGCTTGTCTGCCTGTCTGCCTGTCTGCTTGTCTGCTTGTCTGCTTGTCTGATTGATACCTGGGCTTCACTGGCTTTCAATGGTGTACTCCAGTGGAGAAATCCTCACTTTTTGTTCCTACTCTATGTTCTTGGTATTATACCAGTACAGCACAGAGTAGGGTAGTATATAGAGCACCACATTTATATATCTATATACACAGATGTATATGGATCATAGATATTATATCCAAGGTATCATAGACTTCTGTACACTATGGTACTTCCGTATGGTACTTCTGATACTTCTGTCACGTGACACATGAAGCATCGCACTCATTGACATTCACTTCTCCACATTTCCATGTCCATATGTCCGAGTACCCCATAGTGGAGGTGAAGAACCTCCCGTACGATGCATCGACGCAGCTGCTCCATGAATTAGTTTCCACCTTTGGAAAAGTCCACCAGCTCCGCATCTCCGATGGCTCGGCGCCCCAGGGCACCTGTTTCGTGGTGTACACCTCCATGGACGGTGCACTCAAGGCTGCCAAAGAACTCAATGGCATCAACTTCCATAACCGCTACTTGGTTGCCAAGCTCTTTGTTCCGTCCCTTGCACTGTCCAGTCCCAGCTAAAGTCATATTCAGTCCCAGTTAAAGTAGCTTTGTTCTTGAACTGCTGCTTTGGTCCATAGTGGTTATTCCATGATCTCACTTTCTGGACATATTGTTCTTGCTTGAGACTTAGACTAAGAATGGCGCTGGAATTGGACTTGGAACTCTGAACAACGGAAATTCTGAATTGAAAGTTAGGGTCTCATAAGATTTGAGGTCCAGGAGAAGAAGTCTTGTAAGACTGAGGCTTGAGGACTGAGACTATATCTTAGAGACTGAGACTGGAAGACTGGGACTTGAAGACTGGGACTTGAAGACCCAAGAGAACTGAGATGTTCTGTTTCAATTCAGCAAATTCCTCAAACACTTCAAGTGGAAGTGCAGCCAGAGAAAAGGTTTCTTGCCGAGAATTTTGGCAATGTCATGGATTTGATACTTATTCATCTTTGTCCTGTTTTTCTGAGTGCTTTGCATAGGATGAATTGATTCTTCGAAAGACTCGAACGACGGTTCGATGTGTGATCTGGTACGCCTTTTGGGTGTATTCTCAGCATTTTGGGGCCCATGAAGAATAGGACTGAACAGCTGGGGGACTTGGACTTCTCGGGATTCTCGGGCTCAGGTAAAATGGCAAGGATCAGGCTCAAAGACCTGGAAATCAAAAGACTGAGACTGAGATTTCAGGATTCAAACCAAGGCACATATAATCAGGCTCCAAGGCTTCTGAAAGACTTGTAGGAGACTGAAAGACTGAGACTGAAAGACTGAGACTGAAAGACTGAGACTGAAGGACTCAAAGGAGACTCAAAGAATGGAACCCAAAGACGGAGATTCAAAGAATGAGAATTCAAGACTGGAAGTTTCAAGACAGACTCACAGATTGAGAATCAAAGAATAAGACTCAGAGAATGAGACATAAAGACTGAGGCTGAAAGACGGGAAGAATGAAACTTAAAGAATGAGACACAGACTTAAAGAAGTTTCAATAAGTTCTGAGACTGAGACTGAGACTGAGATCGAAAGAGTCAGAGGTTACATTCAAGGACTTGACCTGGACTCCTCAGGCCTCTGAGACTTATATGATTCACATCAGGCTCAAAATTTCAGATATAGGCTGGTATCGCTTCCTATGAACAAAGGATCGAGATTCAGTATCTGAAATTCCTGTAGTTACTTTCTTGAAACTTCATTGGGTTAGTGTATTCAAATTTTTCCAACCATAGTGAAGTCATACTGATCCCAGCAATAATTTAACCACTTGTTGTCATTTCTCTCCATATTTTTCATCCTCTTGAAAACTAATCTTTGGTTTCGTGAACCCATTGAATATTGAATATTTGAAGCACGGTTTAGAAGTCCAGTTTATTTCAAAATTCAAGTCATCCCTTTTCATCCAAATCTCTTTTTAATCATTCATGTCTTTTTCCCACCAATCAAATGTCTTTCAATGACTTCCTTTTTAACCTCTCAATTCCAAAGTCTTGAAACCCTAGCTCTGTAAATATGGATATTTCTTGAAAAATTGAAGCAATTTGATGAAATGAAGGATTGGTCAAATGAAGGGTGGAAATCCGAAGTTTGAAGCTTGAAGTTTGAAGCTAAAAGTTTGGAGTTTGGAGAAATGAAAATTGAAGAAACGAGGACTGTAGTAATCAAGAAATAAGGATGAAAATCTGAAGCTCGGAATTTTGTAGTTTGGAATTTTCTAGTTGAAGTTTTGTAGTTTGAACTTGGAACTTGAAGCTTGTAGTTTTGTAGTTTTGTAATTTGAGTTGGAGTTGTAGTTTGAGTCTGTAGAAATGGAGAAGAATTGAGACCATAGAGAGTTTTAGTCTCTGGGTCTTAGTCTCAGATTCACTGATCGAGCAAAAACACCACCTCATAAAGCACCACCTATTCCAACACCTCAAATAAGTGCCTTAGTCTAAGCACTTCATCTGATCACCGAGTCATCAATTAGTAGGCCAAAAGATCTATGATCACACATCAATAGATCCATCGCGTACCTCATCTTTTCAGATCAGCCAGTATATCAAGTTCATTAGGCACCATAAAACAGTATCAACATTCGTCCATCCAACCGTACCATCAAGTAGTCTCTTCCATATACTCAATAGTTTTATAAAAAACAGTACCATCAAATAGTACAATTGAACAGTACCTAAAGTATCACGTTAGTAGTCACTAATAGTTCCAGATCACGCAGTAATATTCATCCAAAATGAACACTATCATCCATGTATTCTGAACCAAATCCACATCTTCAAATCGAGTTTAGGGATATCTAGTCCCGATTCTTGGCTATCCAGAGAAACCAATAAGTAAGTACCCAGTAAAGGCAGTCCAGAATTATTGCCACTTTCTCATGTTGCGAGATGAAACCCGCGAAATTCTCACACAAGTCTCTTCCATGCCTCGCTCCTCACTCCCCACTGCAACTTCATTATGTAATAAGCTAATATATCAGTCCTCTGAGTATCAGTCTTCTGAGAAACAATATTGGTGGATTAGTCTTTTGAGAACTAGTCTTGGTGGATCAGTCTTCATGGTCTTCTCTTTGTCTGAATATCAAGAGTGGTTGAGAATCGAGAGAATGGAGATTTTTGAGTAATTGAGTGGTTGAGTAAAGAGTAAACAGTAAACAGTAAACAGTAAAGACTGAAGAGTGAAAGAGTAAATGTGAATGTAAATTTTTAGGGGTGAGATTTACAGGGAGGGAGGTCGCCTTTTATAGACAGTTTCCCTACTCTTACCCCGCCCGGTTTATTTGCAGCCACTAGCCATGCAGGAACACCGTGCTGCGAAAGATATAAAGGCACCGCGTTCCCCCCTTTTCAAGGCCCTAGTAAATATTCGCAAAGTCAGAAAAAAAGGAGACTATGGACTTTAGAGGATTCAAGTGATTCCAAATGATTCCAAATGATTCCAGAAGAGGCTTAATATGGCTTTTTATTGCTTTGTATGGCTGAAATAGCTGAAGAGGGCTGGGTTCTCTAGAGTATTTGTCCCAAGAGGGCAATAAGCCAAGGAGACAAGTCAAGGAAATCAATCCCCAGGGCAATACCGGATGAGAGTAAACAGTTCAGAGCAAAATGGAGTCAATGATCATGGTCAAATTCAGAGGAAAAATGATGAGTCTGGACGTTTTTGCCGATAGTAATACCGCTCAACCTAGCCAGTGCTTATTACTATTTACACTACTGACCCTTGAATACTTACTGACTTACTGACTTACTGACTACTGACTTACTAACTTACTGACTTACTAGATGGCTATCGACTACTTATTGACTATTGTATATATATTGACTGTTGACTACTTATTGACTATTGTCTACTTACTGACTGACTGACTACTACTTAGTATTCGCTGAATATTGACTTACTGACTGACTACTTGCTGACTTTTGAATACTTATTGAATATTGTCTACTTACTGACTTACTTACAACTGCTAAGTACTTACTGCCTTCTTGACTGAATATTGACTGGCTTGTTACTGACTTGGTACTGACTTGTTTGACAGATACATTATTAATGCTTGACTTGTTTAACAGGTACTTGATTGATGCTTGAATACAATAATTTAGTGTCTGCTTGACTGAAGAAAAGTGCAGATGATTTAGTTACTGACTGAATTGTTACTGAATGCTTAATGATTAGTTACTTGCGAACTTAAACACCTGAACCATTATGGAATAACTTGAACCACTTCGGGGTCTTTTAAACTTCATTTGTCTTAGATTATATGGCCTTACATCTGGAGGATAAACTTGTTTACGTGACTAAACAACATGCTTGAATGTGTGCTCCATGATACATTGACGAACGCCCTGATGCTACTGGTCAACATAAAATATTTGATCTACAAGAAATGCTTGATGGACAATTTGGTTGACTGTGCTTATTGATAAGTTTTCTGGTTGGTGAAGTGCCTAGTTACTTGAAATTTGCTTTGGTGTCATTCCACTTTATCAAAAGCCGAGTGGAATATTTTGGGCCACTAGTACTGGCATTGTTGAACAGTCATTTCCTCACTTTTTGATGGACACATCCACAAGACTCAAACAATAATGACTCAAGAAACCAGCAAAGACGAATGCAGAAATCTTGGCCACCTTTGCCCAGTAACTCTGAGCCAGGTACTTGTACTTGACATAGACTTTTGTGTTGGCCAAGTCATCGAAGAGGTTGGAAAATTGGAGAGTGACCTTCACGTGACCATCGCTTACATCGAGGTAGCTTCTCTCTGTCCCCAAGGTAGCCTCCTCGGAAGCCACAATGGCTCCTGCACTGATGTACTCGGCATTCTCCGGCAAATAGAACGACACCGAGACATTGTCATAATAAATGTCTTTCAAGGAGTTCAACAATGGGAATTGAGCCACATAGGTGTCGGGTTCATCGTTCATCTTGTGCACGATCGACTCCAAGTGGTTTGTCCAGCCCATGGTGAAGTTGTACTTCCAGCCACCAAAAAGCGGGAACCGGGGCTTCAACACAAGGTGGTGTTTGGTCTGCAGGTGAGTGGTCACCATACCCACCTTATCTGTGAAATAATAGTCGGTGAAAGGAGCCTTGGAATCGATTGGGAACTCCAACAGCGAGAGGGCAAAGTGGTTTTTCAACAACTCGTAACGGGCAATCATCCAGTCACCGCGAGAATAGCCAGACTTCAACTCTGCTCCGTTATTGATGAGCTCATAATAGTCCTCGGTTTGAACCACATCGATACCCGAAGCAGGCAACCAAAAGGCACGGTCCAAACGCAAAGCCCGCGTGATTGGCCGGTTGTGATCATATAAGAACCCCAACGGGCGGACTGCGTATGCAGGAACATCCTCTTTGATGGGTCCATAAGTAAGGGCACCGGCCTCTTTCTCCACATGGGCCTTCAATTCAGGCAAATTGGGCGTGGTCACGTCATCCACAAGCTGCAATTCCATTTCCTGGCCCTTGACAATGCCTGTGAACGTCAACGAGTACTCACGGGTGGTGTATGGCGAGAAGCAGTACTTGTTCAATTTGAGCAACATTTTCTGGGTTTGGTCCATTTCAATCTTGGCAGGGTATGCATGGATGGTGTTGGCATACACATAGGTGACGGAGAACTCAATCAGGCTGCCAGGAGCAATTGGGTAAGGAAAGTCAATGGTGTACACGCCCAGTTGAACCAGAATAGGTTGGATTTTGTAATTGTTGTCGGAGAGTTTCGCCGTGACAAACGATACGTTCTTGATGGCATCGAAACCGTCATTGACTGTGAACACGTATCTTTGTTGGGGGCTGGGCGAGATGTTTTTGGCCTCGAGCAAGTCCTGCTCCTTAATGTAGGGCCGCGAGAGATCCACAGAACGGTAGTAGCGAGTGTTTTCCCAGAGCGACAAATCAATGGCCACTTGGGCTGACACGGCGGCGAAAAGGGCCACCCATAGGGAAACGACTCGATAAAGCATGGGGTTGGAGAGGTGAGCTGGCATTTGAGAAAGTTCCAGCGCGGGACACGTGAGTGGAGTGACACGTGACCGGACGGTTAAAACCGATCCTCCCCCTTTCATTCATCAAGTCAACAGTGGATTTTTAGTCTGTCTTTGTCTCAGAGTCTGGTCTGTCATTTCTGACTTCATTAATTATTGGCTGGGGTTGTGGGCATTTACTTTGGTTGAGAGTTGGGTTATATGCAATATGTGGTTGATTGAATAAGAGAGGTTACATCTTACCTGACGACAACACAAGATGAAGACGCGATGATGGCATATGAAAAGTGTCCTTATCAATTTTGGACACTGGGAACATGTGGTTTTAACATGCATTATCAATTGCCTTCTGGAACACTGAAATGTGAAATCTGAACTGAAATCTGAACTGAAATCTGAACTGAAATCTGAACTGAAATCTGAACTGAAATCTGAACTGAAATCTGAACTGGAATCTGAACTGAAATCTGAACTGAAATCTGATTTGTGAAATCGAAATTTGAAACAAATTTTGTTATCTACTACTCCCAGGTGAAAAAAAAAAAAACATGCAGGATTTTAGATATCAGATCCCAAGGGAGTCAATAGGGTTGTGTTTTCTTTACCTCAGCAAAGCTATCAGCAATTGGAAATGCAAATCCGAATACTCATCCATTGGACATTTTCTAATGTCTTCAAAGACCCAAGAAAACTGTCTTCTCCACACCATGGTGGGCGTGGAGACTCGATTATTTCCTGGAATCACACTGAAACGTCAAGATACTGCACCATGCCTAGTTTTATATAGAGCAGTGACCAGTCTAGTGCACAGTGTGGACTTCAAAGTGGGTATGTTTACACTAGGTGTGGACTTCAAAGTGGGTATGTTTACACTGAGTGTGGACTTCAGAGTAAGAATGTTTACACTAGGTGTAGACTTCAAAGTGGGTATGTTTACACTAGGTGTAGACCTTAGTATAGACTTTTCTGTCTACTAATTTGGTTGAGCACCGGACAACCGTACGCTTTTACTGACTTGTTTCATCATACTGCTTTCTATTCATTCCGCAAAAGAGTTGTGTTTTCCATACTGAGGATTCTTACACAACGGGAAGTAGAGATGGGGTACTTTGATGTGGCTTCTGTCTAGAAATTCAAGGAAACATATGCTTAAGTCGTTGGTGGTAGTCGACTAAGTCTTTAGTGTTTCACTGATTGGTCATTATTCCAGAGACAGCTTACAGAGTACTTGAGTACTTGAGTACTATTACAGACTCATAGTAGCTTATAGTGTACTTGGGTACTGTTATATTGGTGTACTACTATACTGGTGTACTGCTATGCTGGTGTACTGCTATACTGGTGTACTACTATACTGGTGTACTACTATACTGGTGTACTGCTATATTGGTGTACTGCTATACTGGTGTACTGGTGTACTGATGTACTGATTACTTAGTATAGACGATACGTTGGGATATAACGATAGGGTTTGCTCAAAGTGGAAAGTAGTGCATAGTATAAAATAATAATGCATTGTCTTGTGGTGTGTCAATGTAGATCTACCGTGATATTTCCTGCATCTAAGCACACTGTCCAGTCGACTCCAATCCAGAGCCCCAGTATACAGTCCCTCCCCAAGACACTCACCTAATTCCTTTTACGCTGACTATTTCTTTGTAAAAGTGTCCAAGCAGTATTAGTCTATTCTGTCTATTCTTTCTATTCTGTCTATTCTATCTGTTTTTGTCCAATTTTGTCTATTCTGTCTATTCTGTCTAATTCTGTCTAATTCTGTCTAATTCTGTCTGTCTCTGTCTGCAGATCGTTGGGAGACTCTGATTTGATGCGCACTCGATCTCAGTTCCGTGCGCGTTGCCGCTGTTTATTTTCTCTTGCTTTTTCATCCTCAATCAACTCGAGTTTGAGTTTGAGCCACTGTCCAATCACCGTTCGAGCAAGTTTCGACTCAATACCTGAAACAAATCTGAAACAACCCTGAAACAGCTGAAACATCTGAAACATCTGAAACGTCTGAAACAGCTGATACGTCTGAAATATCTGAAATAATTCTGAAACCCTTTTGAATTACTTCTGAAACAATTCTGAAACAATTCTGAAACAAGTGGGTCTGTTTGAACCAGATTTGAAACAAGCGTAAATATCTGAAACAGAGTTGAACCGCTTTAGACCTCTGAGTTAAATACAGAGTTTTATCCAGATTTACGCCTCAGACTAATAATCGTCAGTTAAATTGATTCAGAGTTCCTGGTTTGAACACCATAATTGACCATCCTCGAACAGTCACCAGTCTATCAGTCTATTAGTCTATTAGTCTATCAGTCTATTAGTCTATCAGTCTATTAGTCTATCAGTCTATTAGTCTATNAGTCTATCAGTCTATTAGTCTATCAGTCTATTAGTCTATCAGTCTATTAGTCTATCAGTCTATTAGTCTATCAGTCTATTAGTCTATCAGTCTATCAGTTTACTAGTCTATTAGTCTATTAGTCTATTAGTCTATTAGTCTATTAGTCTATTAGTCTATTAGTCTATCAGTTTACTAGTCTATTAGTCTATTAGTCTATATCTAGTCCTATATATAGTACTACTAACCAGTCTACTAGTGCTACTACCTGGTCTTCAGTGCTATTACTTGGTTAACTAGTCTATTAGTTCTATTATACCAGTGCATCAATTACTGCACCATATTCAGTCAGTGCATCAGTCATGTCGTTTCAGGACCTTATTCCCGTGGTCAACAAGCTCCAGGATATTGCCACCACCACGCAATTATCGGATATCGACTTGCCAATTCTTGCGGTGGTGGGCTCGCAGTCATGTGGCAAGTCGTCGGTGTTGGAGAACATTGTTGGGAAGGATTTTCTTCCCCGGGGAACTGGCATTGTGACCCGGAGACCCTTGGTATTGCAGTTGATCAACATCAAGAAGGATGACCCTATAGTGACTGCCAACGGCCATAGTTACGGGGAATTTAACGGCAATGGGTCATCGAATCTGGGCTCTGCGAACGGCGCACGTGAGATCAATCTAGAGGAGCACTTGAGGAAACACGCTCAGGGAAATTCCGGTTCTTCTAGCCCTTCTGGCTCTTTTGCTTCGGAAGATGTGGAGTGGGGAGAGTTTTTGCATATTCCTGGCAAGAGATTCTATAATTTCCACGATATCCGGTCGGAAATTGAGGCGGAAACTGCTCGGATTGCTGGAAAAAACAAGGGCATTTCCCGTCTTCCCATCAACTTGAAGGTTTACTCTACTAGAGTACTCAATTTGACGTTGGTGGACTTGCCTGGCCTCACCAAAATCCCTATTGGTGACCAGCCCACGGATATTGAGAAGCAGACCCGCAACTTGATCATGGAGTACGTGTCCAAGCCCAACTGCATCATCTTGGCTGTTTCGCCTGCCAACGTGGACTTGGTCAACTCCGAGTCCTTGAAGCTTGCGAGACAGGTGGACCCTACAGGTAAGAGAACCGTGGGTATTCTCTCCAAGATCGATTTGATGGACCAGGGTACCAATGCGCTCGATATCTTGAAGGGCAATGTGTACCCATTGAACCTCGGCTTTATTGGCGTGGTCAACCGGTCCCAGCAGGATATCCAGGAGAGCAAGTCGTTGGACGACTCTTTAAAGGCAGAACAGCAATTTTTTGTTAACCACCCAGCTTACAGAGCCATTGCTAATAAGTGTGGCACGCGGTACTTATCTCAGACGTTGAACAAGATCTTGATGAATCATATCCGCGACCGTTTGCCGGATATCAAGGCCAAGCTCAATACATTGATGAGTCAGGCAGAACAGGAGTTGTCTTCTTATGGGGAACTTCCATCTTTGGAGTCCACTAAGGAGGGCCGGTCTGCGCTTCTCTTGAGCTTGATGACCAAGTTCGCCAATAGTTTTGTGAGTTCTGTGGACGGAACTTCGCTCAACAACGTTCTGATCAAAGAACTTTGTGGAGGAGCACGCATCTACTACATTTTCAACGAGTTGTTTGGATCTCTGTTGGCGCAGATCAACCCGACCCATAATCTTTCCATTAAAGATATCCGGACAGCAATCCGGAACTCGTCGGGGCCCAGACCGTCGCTTTTCGTGCCGGAACTTGCGTTCGACTTGTTGGTCAAGCCACAGATTAAGTTATTGGAGGACCCTTCTCGCCGGTGTGTGGAGATGGTGTATGAAGAGCTTATGAAGATCGTCCACAGCATCTGCAACGCTGCAGGCGACTTGGAGATGAACAGATACCCCCGGCTCCAGGCCAAGCTCATTGAGGTTGTTTCCGATTTGCTCCGGGAAAGATTAGGCCCCACCATCAAATATGTGGAGTCCATGATCGACATTCAGCAAGCTTACATCAACACCAACCACCCCAACTTCGTGGGAGCCGCCGAAGCCATGTCTACAGTGGTCGAGGAAAGACGCAAGCAGCGTGAGCATGAGCAGACGTCCAAGTTGCGTCTTGCCACGCAGAAGATCTTGAAGAAATCCAAGGTGGAGAAGGAGTTTGAGGAGCAAGAACAGGAAGATGAAGATGCGGATGACGAGAAGAAGGCCGGCATCGATATCAGTCAGGTGGACGATGAGGTTAAGCCTTCCAAGCACAAGAGATCGGACTCCAACAAGACCAATATCTCGTTCCAGTCGGAGTCCACGCACCAGGAAACCTACTTCAACTACTTTTTCGGTAGAGATCCTGTTATGCACCAGCAACACATGCAAACTCAAGCACAATTGAACCCTACGCCATTCAAGTACCCCCAGAGCGATGAGGGCGTGCAGTTCAACCAGAACTTCATGAACAATGGGGTTTTGAACGACTTGAAAGACATGCACATTGGAGAAAACGGGGCCAAGGAGCATGAGCACCAGGACGAGATCGCCGAGCTCAACGAAAGAGAGCAGTTAGAGTGTGAATTGATCCGGCGGTTGATTGTATCGTACTTTGGCATTGTGCGGGAGATTGTTCAAGACCAGGTGCCTAAGTCCATAATGTGCTTGTTGGTCAACTACATCAAAGTACACATCCAGAACCGGCTCGTGGTCAAGCTCTACAATGAGAATTACTTCGACGACTTGTTGAAGGAGGATGAGACCATCCAGATGGAGCGTGAGAAGTGCTTGGCCTTGTTGAAAACCTACCGTGAGGCTTCCCGGGTCATAAGCGAGGTGGTGTGAGTTGAAGCAGTCATGTATAAAGTTAGTTGTATGTAGATAGTATAAAGTGTATCGAGCATGTAACGGTAGAGTTGAATGGTAGAATGTATTAGTCTATTAAAGAGTATTGAGTCTATTAAGAATACTATGAGTCTATTAAGAATACTATGAGTCTACTAAAAATACTTATTTTCAGTTATGTCTATTAAGGAACGTGTATTAAGACCGAGGCCTGCTCAATACATATAATGTAAGAGGATCAGTGAGCTTATTATTCATTAGCAGCCGGCTCTTCAACGAGTACTTGATTTGTTTCTTCTCATCCAACGATATAAGCGATTGATCATCGTCAGGCTCCATGAACAGAAACGAAAAGTTCCTCTCTAGTAATGCCGACAGAGAAGAACGTGAAGCCTGAGGCACAAGCTTATGAGTCTCCAAAAACTGCACATCCAGAGCAGAAAATCGCTGGTTTAGTGCATAGCGTAGATCCACAATATACCCTAGAGAAACCACCAACTTACACTTCCACTTTTTGGCGATTTCCTGTATCACCACAGAGGTTCTGGAAACGGTTCTTTTAGGAAACAACTCCGTAAGCTTAGCCAGTGCCACCACGTCCCAGATATGTGAGCCTAGATCCTGCCATAGGTTATTCAAGTCATAATTGCTCAAGCGGATCAGAGCCGTGGCTGAAAGCGTAAGTATAGATTTTTCATTCACTGCAATCTGATTTTCTGCAAGCACATGTTTCCGGTGAACAAAGATGCGGATAGGAATGGCGTGTTGGGGTGTTACCGAGACGTATGTAACAGTAGCAGGCATGAGTGTGGAGAAGAAGCGTGAGAAGTTGATGCGCGATACACCGTCAATACCAGCCAGCCAATACTAGTACCAATCAATACTAACCAGCCAATACTAATACCAACCAATACTAATACCAACCAATACTAATACCAACCAATACTAATACCAACCAATACTAATACCAACCAATACTAATACTAATCAACACTAATACTAATGCCAGCCAACCAATACTAATCAATAACAAAAAGTAATGCCAACCAATACTAAAACCAACCAATACTAAAACCAACCAATACTAATACTAATACTAATACTAATACTAATACTAATACTATGTTAGATTCTTGAATACGTTTAATACTTGGAGTTATGCTCATTTTCTTTGAATGTTCCATTGCTACAGTCATTTGGGAAGAGTGTAAGATGTCAGGGCACTCCCTCAATTCAATACACTGTTGAAAACCCTGACACGGAGCCGGGATAAATTATTATTACGGCCCGCAACAAGCTGCGGAGATGGATTCCCAATAAGTGGAAATCCTGGTGATTATATAGCGAACCGGTGAATAGCGGGGAAGTGAAGCAAGGTGGAGGGACGTAGCCCCCTTTATATAAGTTTTACAGCGACTCATATTCACAGAGACGGAAGAGGGATATAAAGCAAGCCAAATGCATGGATCCAATTGTGTTCATTTTCACATGCGGCAAGTTTCCA
>NLAO01002021.1:11035-23071 GCA_002370835.1 Metschnikowia continentalis | reverse complement strand
TACTACTACTACACTGATACTACTACTACTACTACTACTACTACTACTACTACTACTACTACTACTACTACTACTACTACTACTACTACAGTGTTATTCAAAAGTATTCAAACCAGAGCGACAGAATGGTTCAAATCAACGCGGCAAAACGATTCAAACCATACTAGCAAAATTAAAAAACCAATACAACACATAACCCCTACTAACAAGTTGTTGTATACAGGATAACAAGGAAACCAGTTTAGTTCCATCCGTTTTTCACCCTTGATTGGTTCTTGACCGTTGATTGGTACTGCAAGACTTTTGTCCCAAATGTAGTACCATATGAGGCAATAGTCCAAATTTAAGGTTTCAGAATATTGAATTCTAATGAAAGTTGGTGTGAAACATTATACCATTTGGTTTAAAAGACTGTGCGAAGCGAAGGGGTACGAAACTTTTTGAATTATTGGTTTGATTAATTTTTCTAGTGTGGTTTGAATCGTTTTGAAAAACACTGTACTACTACTACTACTATTACTACTACTACTACTATTACTACTACTACTACTATTACTACTACTACTACTATTACTACTACTACTACTACTACTACTACTACTACTACTACTACTACTACTTTTAACGTTACAACAAGAATCTAACAGTATACTACGGTATCAAGTAGAGACGAAATCAGTGATGTGGTCAGAGGAACAGGAGGCAGAGACAGAGGAACAGGAGGCCGAAACAGAGGAACTGATAGAGGAACGAAAGCATTGGCCTTGAACTGGTCAAGAATTGATTGTGTGATCATTCCATTGTTGACTGCTTCGTTCTGGCCACCTGCTGAACTAGCCACGGCCTGGCTCTGTATATTCTCAACAGTCTTGAGATCATGCACAACGGACTCTTCGGTTGCATTCTTAGTATCGGCTTTGACAGGTTTCGTAGCGTCAATGATAAATTTAGTATCGGCTGCAACTTGTGCAGCAGTAGATATTGTTTCAGTAACATCACTTTTTTTGCACCCGGACTCAATCCTGGGCCAGCAGGAGCAGACAATTTTTTTGGCCCCATTTCAGGCTTTCCTCCAGATTCTGCTACTTCACCTTCTGCATCGACAAAAGACCGAAAAGTGCCGGGCTCAAACATTATGGCCGAGCAGAATCCTTCTGCTGAAGACACCAATATCAGCAGCCCGTCTCTCTCCCAGCAAAGATCGGTGATGGTCAAATAGTGGAGATTCGAGACCATTCCCAAGGTTTGCAACGGCTCTGTGCTGTATAACCAAATAACGCTTTATGTATAACTGCTATTTTAATGTATAAGTACTGCTATAGAAGTACTGAAATTTAAATACTGAACAGAAGTACTGCTATGGAAGTACGGAAATTTAAGTACTGAATAGAAGTACTGCTATAGAAGTACTGAAATTTAAGTACTGATTAGAGGTACAAATACTACTTTAATACACAGATTCTCATTAACAACACCATAAACCATACCACCTAAATGATACAATTAGACTCTCGTACAACATCACCCAATAACATACAAGGCAAAATATAAAGTACAATTACACCTCAAGAAACTAATCCTAAATTATCACCTCGATACCAATAAATCAGTTACTTTTTAGATGCTCCAACGAATGCTCTCACCAATACCAAACAATTCATTGGGTACCTGGAACGTAATACCATTCTGGTGCTTTGATTAAATTTCCTCCTCAAACAATTAAACTTATCCCAAGTCACCTTGGAGAAACAGAATGAAATGGAGAAATAGAATGAAATGGAGAAACAGAATGAAATGGAGAAATGGAATACAATGGAGAAACAGAATGAAATGGAGAAACAGAATGAAATGGAGAAACAGAATGAAATGGAGAAACAGAATAAAATGGAGAAACAGAAAGAAATGGAGAAATGGAATGAAATGCTGCGTTGATAAATGAGGAGCCGTTCTATTTGAGCCGTACCCTTTTCTTCCTCCAGTACTCTCTCCACATTTCCGTGCTGTATGAAATTATAAAAGACACAAATACCATCATATAAAATGATAATGAGTATTTTTTCCAGTTTTCAGGATAGGGTAAAAAATATTTTGGAGCCTTAAAATCTAGTTTGGACCCAGAAATCTGGTATTGAACTCGGAGTGGAGGTGTTGCTGAAATTGACATACATACTTACGAAGCTTGACTTATCGGCCTGTGTGGGTATCTCTATGTGTTCCTGCTGGTCATGGGCAACCTCCAGCGAGTGTGCTTGTCTATGATGATTGGAGTGTTGTATCAGGCCAGGATGGCTTCTGCCCCGAGCCATATTCATAGGATGGGTCTCTGTCGTATTTTGATGATGGGTCTCTGTCGTATTTGTGGTGTGGTGTGGTCCAGGAGGTTGCCTCGTATCAGTACAACACCCTCCCTCAAATTGAGAATAACCTTAGGCATCTTGACCCGTCGTAGAGCTTCTCCCTACGAGATTTTCACCCAACGAGATTTTCACCTGGAAAACCCGCCGCCTGGACTTGTCCACATGTTTCAGAATAAACACCTTCTGGTGGCGCTCATCTGGAGGCTGGGAGGTGAGCTTTGAATGAACTATTATTGCTGAGCATCTGGTCCAACCCCCCACCACCAGATAATTTCAGTCTGAAAATCTCTGTGATCAAAATAATACTTCAAAATTTCAAATAACCAATTTTGTGAGCTTCCCGAAATTTATAAGCCTCAAATAAATATTGGTTTCTTGCTCTGGGCTTTTTTTTTTTGTATGTGGTGTACGGATGTATATCCCCATCCTACTTGGCCACACTTGTATCCATAAATTTCTATTCATGGAAATTTTCCCCGAAATCAAATTCTTTATCGTATTCGTAGAATTTCAAAATATCATTTGTTCGAGGTTTAGACGAAAACCTACCCCAAAAACCAACATCAATCATGAACAAACCATTGATCAAAACCAGTTCTAAGCAAAATGATGAGAATTTGCCTTAAAATCCAATCCAATAAGAATGATGATTTTCATTTCATTTTATATCATTAGACTTCAAATCGTTTCGACTTTGATGGATCTGTTAACTTCCACTGAACTCATAAGTAGGTCACGTGACTCGGAAAATTCTGGTTTCAAAGATTTATCACAAAAATTCTTTCATAGAATCAATGTGATAAAAATAATATCTCTGCACACATGACTAATTTTGATCATAGCAAAGAATAGTTCTTGAAATGCCTGAGTTACTCATAACACCACGTTTCACCCCGTACATCCGTACACCACCAATAATTCAAAGTCCAGTCAATTCCCCAACCCTTCTTTTTAACCAAAAAAAAGGATGAATAAAATTAGAAGCAGCCTTCAGCTTTATTTGCATAAACTTATGGCCACAATTATTGACATGAACAAAACCCCGTGCACCATTATATGCACACCAGATCAAGTCGCAGAGCTCCACACTTTCTTCACCACCAACGAAACATCCAAAGACACAGCCATGTTACAAATACGGAGAGGAATATGCAGCACTCTAAGGCGGCGCAACTTGTTCGGCGGAGGAAAAACCGTACATCCCAACCAGGCCCAGCAGGCACCCGGCAACAAGCTGGAAACCGTTAGTAACCCGGTGGATCTCCTCAAGAAAAACGATATCCTCATGTACTCGCAGAAACCAATCAATTACATTGAGAGCATCAAAAACAACGGGTTCCATTTGGCCAACGAAATCCTCATTACGTCACCCAACGAAGAGGGTCACGTGATCGGAACTGTGCTCTTGGAGAATGAGAGTTTTGAAGTTAATCTCTCAGAAGGCGGGTTCAAAATCATTAACGGATTCATTGTTGAGTTCCACGATGATGTGGTGAATATTTTCGAAAAAATCCACCCGAAACCCGAGATTTTGGTGGTGGGGTTGGGCCGAACATCCCGCATGCTTCTGGAAAAAAACCGGAAGAGCTTGAGCGCTTTGGGAATCCAGTTGGAGGTCAGTGATTCTCGGAATGCTGCTCGGATATATGATCTTTTGGCGACCGAACGGCCAAAGGTGATTCTGGCTCTTTTGATGCCTCCCAATGCATAGAATCCGTACACCACCACATATTGCTATGGCCTGGTGGCCTAGTAACCTGAGCTTCTTTCTAATATTGTATATAGACAACTGAATTCGTGACGAATATTGCCCTTTTAATATTGCCCTTTGGGTATTGCCCTTTTGGGAAACTGCGCACTTCAACTTCAGACTTGTAACAGCGCCCAAAATGCACTAAATGAACCCCACAATTTGAAACATCATAACAAAGTTCTTTGGTAAAAAGAAAAAAAGATTGCAGCACCACAATTTCACACATGGTCTCCCACTGCATTACTCACTGTGGCCCTAAGTGGCTTGACTAACGTTGATCGGACGGGAAACAGTATTCTCCACTTGGTATGGCCGCAACCGAAAGTGAAAAACGCCAGAATTGACACCTCAAGAATTTGTAAATGTTCATGTGTCAATTATTTCAACTCGAAAATCACTGGGAAAGAGTCATCTTCATCCCTTTGGAAAATTTTGGGACCATTTTATTTTCAAGACACGCCCATCTGGTGTCATCTTCCCGGTTTGGTATATTTAGAGCCCCCCAAAGTCAAGCGAAGGTGTTCTCAGAGTGGTCACAGCATTAAGGTGTTACTAGTGTCATGAAATATTAGGAATATTGTATGGAACATGAACTTCTAGGTCTCAGTACACAAATGATTTTTGAAGCTGATTTAGTCGGTATCCAGTAAACAATAGGGTTAACTTTGCAATGAGGATTCAGGTCCAACAACAAAAAACGGCATAATATCAATACCAGAGCACCTAAATGTCAGTACCAATAATTTGCAGGAATCGGGTTATTTAAAGCCTGCTTTATGGCGTGACCAAAAATCTGCTTGAATTATAACTTCAGTAACTTGTTTAAACCAAGAGACTAGTAGAACTTGTTTCAGTTTTGCAATTTCAAGCCCCACTCACATGATAGAATTCTGTATTCTGTTCTATTAGAACCCCAGAAATGAGTCACAAGAAAATCCAATACCCCCTCAAACATTTCTCCATATTAATTCATTAAGTCGTACCGCAACTAAATTCTGAAATCAGGGGTAATATCAGTGATCATACGAAATCCTTTAGAATATTCTAAGAGATCTCCATTCTTCAAGAGATATTTTTTTTTTCAATCTGTCAACATAAGGCTTGCGTTGCTTCGGTGAGGATGGATATCGTGTCGAGTCTGATGATCCCATTGGTGCGTTCCGCTGTACCATTGAGTATTGGTGTATGGGACGGGATGTCCTCGCACACAATGTTGAATTAGCATTATGAAAAAGTATTATGCGGACAACAAAGTGAAGTTGTATGCATTCAGCGATGCATCGTTTGCTAGTGAAGAGATTCGGAAATCACGGACAGGCTTCATAGTGTATGCCAACGGTACCCTCATATTTTGGAAATCCAAGAAACAGAGTTTGGTAACAACAAGTACTTTTGAAGCAGAGTACATGGCACTAAGTGAGACTGTGAAAGAGATCATCTCATCTGGATAGTGAACCTTTTTAAGGAGTTCGGAATACACACCGTGGATATACCGAAGATTTTGGAGGGCAACAACGGAGTGGTATTAACGATCAATGGAACCGGAAGCACCCAAAGCCAGAATTAACATGTGGACATGTTAGACATAAAGGAGAAACGTGTACAGGACAGAGTGTGAAAAGAGGCCCCTGAGGCAAGCATTGGATATATCCCTTCAGGGGACGACGTCGCTGATGCATTAACAAAACCACTACAGTCAAGCGTGTTTCACAGGCATCTTCCCCTCCTAGGATTCGACAAGCATCACCACATTCGGTCCATCACCACAAAACAAAACGACAGTAATTACCACATTAGGTCGATCACTGAGGAGCCATACAACAGCGAATCATGAAACTAAAGTGACATGATTCAGGGGAGTGTTAACATACGGAGTCAAGGTACTTCGTAGGTGTGTTGCATGCAGACCAGTAATGTGCTATGGGTAGGTTACTGACAGGTGAAAGGTTTTCACCCACCTCACACCTCACACCTCACACCTCACACCTCACACCTCACACCTCACACCTCACACCTCACACCTCACACCTCACACCTCACACCTCACACCTCACACCTCACACCTCACACCTCACACCTCACACCTCACACCTCATGTAGAACTTTGGTCTTGTAAGGCACAACTTACAAATCCCTGTATATAAATGTATACTAAAACATAAGTTGAAACAATCACTGAAACAAATGCGAAATCTGAAACAATTCCAATCTTCAAATAGTGGCTGTCTTTCGAAAGTTGACCGATTTTCTCATAGGAGGTGATCTGATATAAAATATTTATGCAGCAAGTAGAAGCGAGAAGCAGCCCCTTTTATAGTTTTCAAAGGACCCTCGTGTTTCAGGATATGTACACAAATGCACGGATCCTGCCCTTTTCAGATAAGGGTGATCAAAGCTGCAAAAGTGCGAAACACCTGCTGGTTTTGTGTACATAAAATACCTCACGCCTATAAAAGGAAGATTCCCACGGCTGCAGTAATACCGGTTTTTCAAACAATTCGAAGCTAAATCACCAATCAACAACTAAATCACCAAACACATCACCAAATACATCAATCTACACTTCAACCTATTCTTTCAACAGGGATGTAACATTATGCAGGTTTACCAGACCTTGGTGTGAATTGTGATGTATTTATAAGCTATTAAGGATTCAGTCAAAGAAGGTCTGAAGTCTTCAACGTGAGCGAGTGCATATGACTCAAAAAAACCAATTTAAAGGGGAAATTATTCATACAGTGTTCTTCAAAATTATTCAAACCAGCGCGACAAAACTATTCAAACCAAGAAGACAGAATGGTTCAAACCAAATGGCGTAATGTTTCACACCAACTTTTATTAGAATTCAATATTCTGAAATCTTAAATCTGGAGGATTGCCTCTTATGGTACTACATTTGGGAGTCTTGCAGTATTAATCAAGGGTCAAAACGGACGGAACCGAACTGGTTTCCTTGTTATCCTATATACAACAATTCGTTAGGAATTATGAGTATTGGTTCGTTTAATTTTGCTAGGGTGGTTTGAATCGTTTGCCGCGCTGGTTTGAATAGTTTTGAAAAACACTGTATAGATGGTCTGATTTGGTGTGATTGATATGATTTGTGGATGGCCCTAACCTATACGAGTCTAAAATCTTGGGTAATATGAATAATGGGGAGTGGTGATTACCTTGGCTACAACTTACAAGTGACCAAAGGCTGTGGCATCTATTCTGGTATTCACAGAGAATTATTCTAATTAGAGGAATAGAAGACGTCGTGTGTTGTGCCGCCTGAAATTATATTCCAAAATGTCCAAGATGTAGATGGGCAAATGAAAATCCATGTCTGAAGATATGAGTCCATGCAAATCGTGGGTCGAAATATCTTCTTCAATTATCCTTAAAGTCTCAACCCCCAAAACTGAGTCTACCTCTTTTTGTGCTTACCGTCAGACATAGGGTTTTCCGGCTGCATCTGGTGCAAATGCTGATAGAGAAATGCCATGGATTCTCTGCTGGACGGCAGAATGGTATCGGGGAGGTAGGGGCCTGCGCCGAGATGGGTCATATACTTCTGGGGTGTGCTCATGGTCATGTTCATGGGCTCGGGGAATTGTGGGGCCCCATAGATGCGGCTGTGTGACGTCTGTTTCGGTGGTGCCATGTATTCGCTGGGTTTGTCGGCTTTATGCTTGATTCGGCCAGTTGGTGACGCCCTCTCAAACGAATTGTCCAATAGGAACTTGTTGGGAGTGGACACGGAGCCTCCGTGCATGAGCTCAAACGACGCATGCTCCATGCTGGTCATGTTGGTGTGTGTGGTGTTAGTGGTGTTAGTGGAGGAGTTGAGCATGCTGAATTCTCGTGAAGTGTTGGAGAATTCCCGCGAAAAGTCCCTGGAGTTGTTCATGGAAGTGTTGTACTCGTGGAATCCAGAATACACTGCTTCCTTGCCTCCGAGCTTGTGTGCACTCCCCAGGCCACTAAGAGAGTGAACCATCTGCGCCAGTCCTTGATTATTCAGAGAGTGAACCATCTGCGCCAGTCCTTGATTATTCAGAGATGGGACCATCTGCGTCAGTCCTTGGCTGTTCAGAGACTGACTCATCTGACTTTGACTGCTCAGAGCTCGGCCCAAAGCCGCAGGAAGTCCCGGAGAATGCACCACCACACTAGGGGGAGGGGCTGGCGCTTTTTTCCGCTTTTTGGAGTTCTCTGCCCGCTTTTTCTTGCTGTTCATCAACGTGTGCACATCTGTGAGCACTATCTGGAACCGGCTGGTGCCCGTGACCTGCTTTTTGGGGCGTGCCGCCCGCGGCTCGTCCGCCGTCCGTTTTTTCTCAGAGAAAATGCCCATGACGGGCTCGGAAGTGTTGATTTTGGGCTCGCTGATTTCCTTCACGGGTGTCGGGCTCGGGGCCTGGTTCTCTTTGCCGGATTCTTGGTCTGGCGATTTCACTGCACTGGACATGATGACCGTGGAAGGCGATGAAATCGGGTGTGTGACCGATGGGGTGTGCAATAGTTTGTTGTCAGCAGCGGTTGATCTCATTGGGGTCCGAGCCGGTTTCTTGGATGCGGCTTTTTTCTTCGATGGAGTGACAAACTCATCGCCAAAGTCATCATCTGGTTTTTCTGCCACTTTTCCACAGTCGGGCTCAATGCTGAGCCGTTTTGGTGCCGACTCAAGCCGTTTTTTCAGCGAGGCCACGTTTAAAAGCGGCTCTGCGTACTGGCGGATGGCGGAATCTGCATGGTGGAGCAGAAAACGGGAAGGAGTGATGGTCTCCAACTTCAGCGGCGTTCGTATGGGCAGGTCCATGAAAAAATCCGTCAAGTGCATGGACTTGTCATAAAAAGGCGTGAATCCTCCCTGGTTTGAATAGTGGCCGGCACTGTTCGGATGCGCCATGAGGTTGAGGTTGTGGTTGAGAAACGGCGTTAAGCTGAGCCCCGGGTAGTCGTCGTCGGGGTTATTTCCAGAGACTCCGGAGTTGTTTTGGTTATACAGGCCGGCGTTCTGCTTATAAAGTGACGTGAAAATCTTGGAGCTGGGCGTGGAATTATACGAGTTGATATCTGCAGAGAAGGTGCGAGACACTAGAGGTGTCCAGCCGGTGGATGGTTGGTTGGGAGGGGGAATTAAATTTGGCGGAGCAGGAAGAGCTGCGGATGCGGATGATGCTGAGGTTGTTTGTTTGGATGTGGCCGAAGACAGCGCCTGCGGCGAAGAAGTCTTGTTGGGGGCAGCGTCATACGAGCAGATCAACGGGTCGATGACGTTGCGGGACGGAGAAGACATGATGGACGAGGATGTGGTTGCAACGAATCTTCACTATGTTTATACTTGGATTGTATGCGACGGTCCACGTACACGAGAAAGTGGGAAGAAACGCTTCTTTCGACGCAAGCGCAAGAACGTCTGCAGCTGGGAGGGTGTCACGTGGCAGACGACAAGGAAGCGGGGGCCGAGGAATAAGCGAGGGCCGAGGAATAAACGGGGGCCTGGCGAAAAGAAGGTGAAAAGAAGGACAAATTGCTGATCTCGGATTTGTGAATCACAATAAGCAGTGTGAGCCGTGGTTTAAAGAATGTGATGTTTATTTTTCGAAACGGCCTCATGCTTCTCCTGCGTCTAAAGGTCGCGAAGAAAGCGTGTTTTGCTGTATGCACAGGAGACACAGCAAGCCCATGCGCAACCGAGTAAATTGACAAGCGAAGCTGTCATGGCGCAGTGGTGTGCTTTGGATGGGGCTATGGGTTGGTGGCTGTGAAAAATGCTGGAAAATTTTGTGGCTTGAAGTGCCAAAAATAGAATATGGATTCTTGGTTTCGGTGCTTAGAACGTGGTTGAGCCTTTTCGGCTATTATTGTGGCGCTGGCATTTCAATTGTATTCAGGGTTTTGATAATAGGGAGAATCCAGTGATACGGCGATATTTTGGATGACCGTGAAAACTACTTTATTCAAATTTTAGGAGATTGACGATACAAATTAGTGTGGTTTTGGATCGGACTGATTTGCAGATCTCCTGGTCAGGTGGACTATACTGCATATACGTGCAGGTATACATTTATTCAAGACAACAAATTAAGAGTTAAGCTTGGGATTAGAGAAAATGGGGACTAGAGTTTGAAGAGTGATATTGTTAACTCCCTGGTCTAGACCCAACCGTGTCTTAAACATGTGATCAGCCATATTAGTCAAATGCAGTATTGCACTTTATGCAGTAGTGAGTAAGTCACGTGAGCACTAAATCCAAACACGGCTTACATACAGGATTTGTAAACAAATTCTAAATCACGAGTGTTTTCAATACCATTGGTAGAGTCAAAGTCTCCTTTGTTTTCTGGAGAACTTATGATATATTCTTACCTTATTGTATGTAATGTTGGAGTAACCTCGGAATAGACTCATCGCACACCCGTACACCAGGCTACCTCAGCATAAAAAGGACCAACGCAAAGCACCCATTTCGCTTAAAAAGTTTATGAAAATAAGTGTTCTGCAAAAATGTAATTCCGGAAAGCGTAAAACCAATTTTGAGTTAATTATCTCAACGGTGTGCACTTTTAGAGGTCTAGGGCTAGACCAATCCGGCCGCGCTCTTCAATTCCGGCCCATACCACAAACCATACTTTACAGCCAGGACTACAATATATACAGTGTTAGCATATAGAAGAGGAGTCATTGAATATTAAAAATTCATGATAATTTTTTTGGTGTTTGGAAAAAATTTTTTTGAAAGCAAATAGGCCATACCAGTTATATGCAGGAATATTGTAAATAGGTATGATTTTCGCTATAAAAAATAAGTACCATAAACACTGGAATTGTATCATGGGTCTCATATACACTACTCTCCTGTTAGAGAGGGTTAAAATGACACTTTTTTGATCTAGCATCAATTAGTGGCAGTATTGATAGCAGTAGAAACCGAGGGTAAAATTGAATATACAAGAAAAGTATAGAGGATAGAAGAGAAAAAAAAATAAGAGACAATAAAAAATAAAAAATAGTCAATAGAAAATGGATTAGAATTTAATAAAATTAAGAAAAGATAGGAAATAAAAAATTTACATGAAATAACTTGAATTGATAATTCCCAAATTGGAAATCCGGACTTATTTTCGTAGCTTAGTGGCCGTGGCTTCTCGTAGATATACAGTGTTTTTCAAAGCTATTCAAACCAGCGCGCCAAAACGTTTCGAACCACACACTAGCAAAATTAAACAAACCAATAACTCAAAAAGTTTCGTACCCCTTTGCACAGTCTTTCAAACCAAATGGCTTAATGTTTTACACCAACTTTCATTAGAATTCAAATTCTGAAATCTTAAATCTGGAGGATTGCCTCATATGTACTACATTTGGGACAAAAGTCATGCAATATTAATCAATGGTCAAAACGGACGGAACAACTTGTCCATTTGGTTTGAAAGACTGTGCTAAGGAGTACGAAACATTTTGTCTCACTGGTTTGAATAGTTTTGAAAAACACTGTATTCAAACTACACCAGCAAAATTAAACAAACCAATACAACACATAACCCCCTAACAAGTTGGTTGTTATATACAGGATAACAAGGAAATCAGTTCAGTTCAGTTCCGTCCGTTATTTTACCCTTGATTAATACTGCAAGACTTTTGTCCCAAATATAGTGAATATAAGAAAATTCTCTAGATTTAAGATTTCAGAATATTGAATTCTAATGAAAGTTAGTATGAAACATTATGCCATTTGGTTTGAAAGACTGTGTGAAGCGAAGGGGTACGAAACTTTTTGAATTATTGATTTGATTAATTTTGCTAGTGTGGTTCGAAACATTTTGTCGTGCTAGTTTGAACCATTTTGTTGCGCTGGTTTGAGTACTTTTGAAAAACACTATAGTAGACTACAATAACTTGCACTGACCAAATACCACTACAAAAAAAAAAAAAAAA
>NLAO01002020.1:3133-149012 GCA_002370835.1 Metschnikowia continentalis | reverse complement strand
GTGTAGTAGTAGTAGAGTAGTGTAGTAGTAGTAGAGTAGTGTAGTAGTAGTAGAGTAGTGTAGTAGTAGTAGAGTAGTGTAGTAGTAGTGTAGCACTATCGTGACTCTCGTTCCAATATTCTATACTCACCTTCAACCATCTATTTCAAGTCCATGAAAAATATAAAAGTGTGATGCCTATCACGAACCCCCAATAGAACACAGTAATTTAGAACCGTTTGTTCTGATTCAAACGAGCCCTTCAGTACACGATCATAAGCTTCTTAAAGGATACAAAGAGAGTCCAGAATTACTGCACAGCAAATCATGCGCCTACATCAATCTGTCCATAGCCTTATTCACCTCCCATTATACAAGAAGCCAAAGACCCAGACCACGGATAAATTATTTATAACACTTACCTTGTTCTTGCCCAGTCAGCAGAATCAGTCATCTAGTCAGTAGTATTAATCAACTGGTCAGCAGTATTAATCAGCTGGTCAGTATTATTAATCAACTGGTCAACAGTATTAATCAACTATTCAGTAGTATTAATCAGCTGGTCAGTAGTATTAATCAACTGGTCAGTAGTATTTATCGGTAGTATCAGTATTGAATAGAATCATTGCTCCTTTAGACCTAAACTAAGAATTTCAAGTGAGACTAGCCTGGGATTTGAGTCCTAAAATAAGATACTGAATACTACTTCTGTCAACTAGTACCTGGCATGTACGGAGTCAAGGTACTTCGTCGATATGTTATATGTCGACAAGTGAAGCGCTATGTACAGGACATAGAAATGAAGAGAATCAGTCCAAGTCCTCAGTAAACATCAGTACCTCTACACTAATTAATATTAGTGGATCTGGTGTTGGGAGGAATCTTTGTATGTTCCATCAGTTGAAATTTCGGTACTCTTGGATATTGACGTCGTTTATATTGGGGTGGGCCTTCACATGACCAAAGTCAGAGTGAGTGGCTGCGGTGCTGGAGACACAAAACTGTTTTCTCAACATGAAACGTACAGGTTTAGGCAAGTAGAATGTACAGGTCTAGGCAAATGGAACGTATAGGTCTAGACAAGTAGAACATACAGGTCTAGACAAATGGAACGTACAGGTCTAGACAAGTAGAACGTACAGGTCTAGACAAATAGAACGTACAGGTCTAGACAAGTGAAACACTATAAGGCTTGCTTGGACCCCATCTTAGGACTTTGGTCTTTTAAGGTACAACTTAAATATCCCTGTATATTAATATATGCAAAACATAAGCTGAAAACTTCTTGTGTAAACCTCCAAAATACTTTTTCCAACGAAAGCCTTCTATTACTAAGCCAATTATAGTCATCAATGATTGAACTCCTTATATAGGTGTCAGAGTACATCCCAGTCCAGGGCCAAATGTCAGAAGTACAGTACTCGTAGTATACCCAAACTTCATTGAGCCCATGACCAATGCTCCACAAACCCGCGCCGAAAGGTTCATGTCACATCTTCACACTCTCACAGGATGCTAGAGGTATACTATAAGTAGTACTCATCGATTGAGTCCTGAACCGGTTGGTCCCTTTAACATATGCACCAGCCACTTCCTCGTCGACTAAGAAGGGGCTGGTGTATAAGTGTCCACAATCAGATGTATGAAATTAAGTGTCCACAATTAGTTGTACAGTATCAGTTGTACAGTATCAGTTGTACACTATCAGTTATACTCTATCAGTTGTACACTATCAGTTATACTCTATTAGTTGTACAGTATCAGTTGTACACTATCAGTTGTACACTATAAGTTATACACTATCAGTTGTACACTATCCAATGTATGGAATGACTCCTTCTGGACAATGGTTTGAAAAATTAGTATAAGATACTAAGGACGTACTATTCACCATGCATGGTTTGCTCCTTCGGGGTGCCTTACGGACCTCGTCGTTCCCCAAAAACCAGAACAAATCTCCGGAAGCTGGATGGAGGTATTGAAACGGCCCTTGGAGAGAGGCCCAGCCCAAGATGGCCAATGGAAAGACACGGCTGTCAAACCACTCGGTTGTGTGCCTACCCAATACCACCTAGTTTTGGGACGTTCGCGTGCGGGCACGAACACGGCACTAGCCGCCATCTCAAAGGTCTTTTACAAAAATGCTCCCTGGAAGCTGATAGAGTTGAATCTACAATCTTGTTCCGTCATAGAGGAAGGGCACTCTCAGGAAAAAGAGCATGATGTGTGGTGGTATGCGATGGTGATGACATACCGTTTAGTTAATTTTACATCTTTATGATTTTGGATTTTGGATTTTGGATCTTGGATCTTGGATCTTGGACCTTGGATCTTGGATCTTGGATCTTGGATCTTGGATCTTGGATCTTGGATCTTGGATCTTGGATCTTGGATCTTGGATCTTGGATCTTGGTTAGAGATGTGGAGAAGAAAAGTGGTAGGAATAAAAAGTTATTTCGAGGGGGAAATGGCCTGGTTTATATAGTTCGCGATATGACACAATGGCTGCGAAATTCTGGTATGCTGAGTTTTGTGGCTTGGAACACAAGAATATTTGTGTCTGAATTATTGTTTGTGTCTTAAGCTTTGTGTCATATATTTGGGTATAGACTATAACACAAAATTATATTGAGCACAATAGTGCTTTTGTGAAGAAGATGTATGAAATTTGGGAGTCTGTGGGTATATGCAGGACCGTAATATGTTAAGAATCAATCCAGGTCCTCAGTAGACATCAGTACCTCTACACTAGTTAATATTGGTGGGTCTGGTGTCGGGAGACATCTTGGTATGTCCTCACTCAGTTGATATATATTTTTGGTGGTGTTATAGAATAGCGACACCAAAACCTTTTATATTGGGGTGAGCCTTCACATGACCTCGGTCACTTGAGTAACCGCGGTCTCAGGGAAATATGGAGCCGCGGCTCCTGTTTCTCAACACAAGGAAACCAGTTCAGTTCCGTCCGTTTTTCACCCTTGATTAATACTGCAAGACTCCCAAATGTAGTACATAAGAGGCAATCGTCCAGATTCAAGATTTCAGAATAATGAATTCGAATAAAAGTTGGTGTGAAACATTACGCCATTTGGTTTGAACCATTCTGTCTTCTTGGTTTGAATCGTTTTGACGCGCTGGTTTGAATCGTTTTGAAAAACACTGTATAAGGAGGCGTTCGCGACATCTTTCATTAGACAACTAATCCAATATCTCTACTGAGGGAGACATACCAAGATGCTTCCCAAAACCAGATCCACCAAAACTTCTCGTAGTGATAATGAGAATCCTACTACTTCAGAAGCGAACAATTCTCGTGAAGTGTTCACTTATCTAGATGAGACTATGAGATCTATATCCTACAGCAAGAAGGGTCCTCTGGATCTTGAACCATGGTTACTCTACGGGCCACCTGATTCCCCAGCATTTCTGGCTGATATGGCATTATCACTTCTACCGGTTATGAGCTTAAAAGATTATAAAGAGATTATTCCTGTCCAGCTTAGTTTTCTTAACGGCACCAGAACGCCCGACCTTTACTACCTGATCAACGAATATTTCTCGTCCCTCTCCCTAATACACAGAATTTACTGCCTTACCACTCCTAAGGGCTTCCTTGGCTCTTTATCTGGCAGTGAATCGACAATCACTAAGTTGAAAGCAGCTCTTGATTCTCAGTTTAACAAACTTATGTGGTTGTGCTTGGCTGACGCATCGTGTTATTCCTTCAAGATACTTGATAAATTCTTCGTGGATACTGAAGTCATTCCAGAATTAATCAACTATGAGATTCAGCGTGAGTCCTTATCCGCTGGCTATGCTCTTCACGAGTACGCCACTAAAGCTTCTGAGGGAGATCTCCTTCCGTTCGTGAAATTTTGTGTCGCCCACAATTACCTTCGGTCGGATATCTGTATTCACGTCTACTCCCTATTGATCGCCCGTGTCCGTTTTAACAAGCGCGACACCTTCAATCGTGTTTTTCTGAAATTCCTCAACTCAACAGGGAATTTTCTTAACGCCACTATTTCCTTTACCGATGAACTTAAACTGAACAACTTACTTCATGCGAAGTCGGCAGCTGCGAACAGGGACAACCATAAATCTCACTCTCGCAGTGGTCTGGACAGGAATACTTTCAATAAGGGACACTCCAAAAGGGGCTCTTCTAGGAGACCACACAATTCCAAAAATTCTAACAACAACGGCAAAACTGGTGGTAAACCCAATAGACGTTCCTCCAACTAGTTGAAAACCAAATCACCAAAGCAATCCGAAACCACTATGGTAAAGAACTCTGGTGAGCAGGACCTGTTCAATGCAACTACTTCCGAGAATTGCACCTCTCAGATCACTAGCCAAATAAGGACTGAAGATCATCTTTCCTGTAAGCTTCTTTTGGATACGGGAAGTCCTGTTCATTTGGTAAATGATCGTTCCCTCTTAACGAATTTTGTCCCAGACGGATCCGACTCTTTCGGGACTGCTGATAGTCACTCTATGCCATGCCTTGGTTACGGAAAACTTGCCCTTACGGTCCCTAATATGCCCCCCTTACTCCTACCTAAGGTGTACTTCGTTCCCACTGTCCGAGACCACACTCTTGCGGGTTGAAAAGGAGGACCGCGTAGTGGACGGCATCCGGCCAGAAGTAGACTGGTACGGAACCCTGAAAAAGAAGCGTGCGCGCTTTGTCCTGGATAGTTCATGTTTGATTTACTGGTGATTATAATTGGTACGCTGAAGAGTCAATCTATTTTCCTGTAAAGATGACTCAGTACCTTAAGGTTACAACAAAAATCTTAAGGTTACAGTAGTACCGTATTATTGTAGTACATTCTCTAGATGGACTAAATATTCCTTCATTTTTCTTCTCCATATCGTCATTTTTCTTCTCCAAATCCTCATTCTTCTTCTCCATATCGTCACTCTTCTTCTCCATATCCTCATTTTTCTGCTCCATATCCTCATTCTTCTTCTCCATATCCTCATACTTCTTGACTCCTTTGTTCTGAAACCTGTTACTTCTTTTCGTGCCATGATACTTTTTTTCTAGCTCTTGAACCTCTTTCTAAACCTCATACCTTTGCAAAGTCTTCTGAAACACTTGGGGCGATGCATAGACCTGCTAAAAGCACTCTGCCTCTTCAAAATCTGAAGTCGAGTTCCACCCTAGAATGTGTGGTGGTGTACATGGTAGAATAGTGCTGCGAACACCAGAGGATTGTATGCACCCGCGCTAGACTAGGTTTGAGCAGTGAACCCTCAACTCACAGATACAGTGTTTTTCAAATCTATTCAAACCAGCGCGTCAAAATGTTTCGAACCAAGAAGATAAAATGTTTCAAACCAGCTCAACAAAAAGTTTCAAACCAGCTCAACAAAAAGTTTCAAACCAGCTCAACAAAAAGTTTCGTACCCCTTCGCACAGTCTTTCAAACCAAATGGCGTAATGTTTCACACCAATTTTTATTAGAATTCAATATCCTGAAATCTTAAATCTTAAATCTGGACGATTGCCTCTTATGGTACGACAGAAGTCTTGCAGTATCAATCAAGGGTGAAAAACGGACGGAACCTAACTGGTTTCCTTGCTATCCTATATACAACAACTTCTTAGGGGTTATGTGTATTGGCTTGTTTAATTTTGCTAGTGTGGTTTGAATCGTTTTGTCGCACTGGTTTGAACTATTCTGTCGCGCTGGTTTGAATAGTTTTGAAAATCACTGCATCCAGGTATTATGTTACCAGCAGTACAATGGAATTGGACAAGCCTCATAAGGTTCCGAGGAACGCATGAGTGTAGACTAGTATTGTAACCGGGTCTTGGCGTCAAGTGGACTCAGGTTTGACTTTAGACAGGTATTACCAAGTCCACACCCCAAAGCAAGGAGTTCAGGGAATCTCAAGTATATATAGAGAGGATTCCGCTTTAGGTTGAGCGGTATCACAAGTAACCAGAATTTCACGGATTTCCTAATACAGAACAGTAGCAGAAATTATCGACCTAGTAATACCAAAGTCCAACAACAAGTTGGTATCCGGTCGTGATGTTTTATTAATGCATTTGTAGGTTACATTTAATATTCTTAAGGGTAGGCATCAGTACTATACTGTCCACTCTTTATGATACAACTATAACGAGTTGAGGAACAAGGTATTGTTCATCCTGTATGGATATCTTTGTAAGTTCTTCCTGCGAAAGCACAGCAGCTGCTCACTGATAAACTGATACACTGACAAACTGAATAGAACCACTAGCACTCTCCACCAGGCATATACAATACTGGTATATGTACTACTCTATATACTCCTCTATATACTACTCTATATACTACTCTATATACTCCTCCATATACTCCTCTATATACTACTCTATGTACTCCTCTATATACTAGTCTATATACTCCTCCATATACTCCTCCATATACTCCTCTATGTACTCCTCCATATACTCCTCCATATACTCCTCTATGTACTCCTCCATATACTCCTCTATATAATACTCCATATACTATTCCATGTACTATTCCATATACTATTCCATATACTACTCTATATACTATTCCATGTACTATTCCATATACTATTCCATATACTACTCTATATACTACTCTACTGCTGTCTTTCACTGGTATGAACAATCATATGCAAGTTCCCATTCTTGTCTCATAGTGGTGCACTCCTAAACCATGAAAAGTATGATTGCTCAATACTTCCCAAAACATAAGTCTGTAACCCACACAATCAAAATCTGAAAGCTTTACTGAAAAGATAATGAACATAGAAGCAAAGGAAAAATAAAGTACTTTGCAGAATGGGTACTACTGTGCAGGTATGTTCAAAATAACTCTAATTCTCTAGTATTTCCACTTTAACTATTCTATAATATCTGGAGTAACTTTAAATGAACATCAACACTTTAGCCCAAATCTGCCAGTATAATCAATATAACTGTACCTATACCACTAATAAAGTTTCGCCCTACTGATACTTCAGAATATGGTAAAGGAGGCTAAAAATACTGCTTTATTCTTATGAAAGCAATATTCATTATCATCGAATAATATCTATGTATATAATTCTGTCTATGTACATTCATTCTAGTCTATTCATCTCCAGTACTCATCATTTGACCTTGAAACATCCCCTCAATGATATATCTCTAAAACTCAATACTGAATTATTTCAGTCTCTCTAACACTCAATACTGAAATGTTTCAGTCTCTCTAACACTCAATACTGAATTATTTCAGTCTCTAGCACTCAATACTGAATTCTTTCAGTCTCTCTAACACTCAATACTGAAATGTTTCAGTCTCTAACACTCAATACTGACTATTTCAGTCTCTAGCACTCAATACTGAATTCTTTCAGTCTCTCTAACACTCAATACTCAAATGCTTCAATCTCTCCATACACTGGTCACTTAGGTTTCACAACGTGGAAATCATGTTATCACAGTGGAACAAGTTAAACCCGTCCATCTCTTTGGTCAATTTGGTCAATTTCTAAAGCCCTTCGTCCTTTTCATTGCAACGCAAAGTTCCACCTTGAGTTTGGCAGCACCTAAAACAGCATGGAGATGACTGGGGCCTTCTTGGTGAGAAGGGAACTCACTAAAACCAACAAGAAACAGTTTTAAAAGTTCTTCTTTTTGCCAATCAAAATTATATGCCATCTGATCAAAGACCACATATCGACCCTTCCCATACCCGAATCATAGTCAAGCACAATTGTTTTTCTGAAGCAGAAAATGGTAAGAATTTCAATCACTGCAACGAGAACCGAGATGTGTCTTTTTCGTAAAACCGAGACATGATGGATGCCACGACGTAAAAAGTTCTTAGCCACTAACATGTTTTGAGCAGATGAAGAGATGATCATTCTAGCAGGCATAAAGGGGAGCGAAGCCAGGGTTTATCTACCCGTACACCCCTAAGATAAACCGGAAATTTCGATCCGAAACAAAAGCGACACCCAAAAAAAGTACCAAAGCCTCCCATGAAGAAATTGCTTTGACCGCCTGCATATAACATAGAGAGTCTTATTCCTCATTGGGTTTGTCAGAATCAATTTTCTCTGTCATCAGCAGCTCCAAGGCCTTTAAAGCTTCAGCCTTACGACGCAAACTCCTTTCCTTGGAGCTTTGGAGACGCTCGGTCTGCTTCAACTTGACTTCTCGGTCCACAATCTTTCCATGCAAAATGTCCTTTCCCTGCAGGAGAAGCTTGGAGTACTCTTCTCTATACACGTCCTTGGCATCCATACTCATCAGCCGCCACTCGGCCGCCACACGCTGACGTGCTTCTTTGGGCGAAACTTCCTTATATTTCGGGTAAGTCATGGCCATGAAATAGTTCCATGCATATGTAAAGGTGACCTCGGTACTGGAAACTTCCCTTTTGGCTCTAGATGAGGCCTTGGTTGCCCGTACACCCCGAAACTGGCCTTCCTCTTTCAGCTGCTTCAAAAATAACTTCAATTCCTCGTGTTTGCGTAAATCCTCTGCGGTTTTCTTCCTTAGCTTTGGCTTAGACTCCAAATCAGCACTTTCCATCCACTCATCCACCACCTTCTGGAGCTTTCTCTGGTCCGTACGTGATTGGGATGGTAACTTTTCTTCAAGGAAGTTGTTGAGGTTTTTCTGGGTCCAACTCCGGGCCACATGGGAGTTTTTGACCAAGACCCAGCCGTATTTGGTGAGAATTCCTTTAAAATCATCGGGGTTTTTGGCCAGAGCTATTGTTGAACTTTCTGTATGCAGTGAAGATAACCTCACCAGCCTAACCAGCCGGGAACTTATCTGCAAAAGCGGCTGGAGGGTTACTCTAGAGCGGTGGAGAAACATGATGTTGAGACACTAGCGATGCGAGTGATGTGCACGCTGTCACGTGACCGCCAAAAGAACATAGGGTCTACTACAGATATAAATCTGAACAAGTATGAAATTTATCTGAAACAAATCTGAAACATCCGAATTATCTAAAACACTGGTGAAACAATTTTGAAACCATTTTGAAACAATTCTGAAACAATTCTGAAACATTTCTGAAACATCAAAATATGCGAGCCTTTCTGAAAACTTGGTACACTTCCATTTTGGCTGTGCGAAGGACTCCACTTAGTGAGCTGACTGGCTGCGCGGTCTCTCCACACTATCTATACCACCTACATTATTATTAATACTGTAACTGCTACTACTATTACGACTCCCTATAGAGAATACACTACAGAGAATACACTACAGAGAGTATGCTACTGAGAAGATACTACAGAGAATACTACAGAGAATACTACAGAGAATTTCTACAGAGAATACTACAGAGAAGATACCACTGAGAATACACTACAGAGAAGATACCACTGAGAATACACTACAGAGAATACACTACATAGAATACTACAGAAAATACTACAGAGAATACATATCTCTGGTGTGTGTCGAGTAAGTAAAGGTCCATTACTATAAATAGTAGGCTCTACTACTACCCAAGTATAGTTTATAATCTGTGAAGATACTAATGTATTAAAACTATAGTGGACTAGAGAGAAGTAGTTGCACCTGCCACTTATATCTCAACCATATTAACCAGCTATATCCTAACACTATTTTACTAGCACTAATTCACTAGCACTATTTTACTAGCACTAATTCACTAGCACTATTTTACTAGCACTATTTTACTAGCACTAACTCACTAGCACTAATTCACTAGCACTAATTCACTAGCATTAATTCACTAGCATTAATTCACTAGCATTAATTCTAACAATTAGACTATACACTACTATAGTGTATCATTAGACTGTACTACTATTCTGCTATGGTACTAGGAATAGAGGAAGTCAACCGGAAGTTATACTACATTAGTATGGTGCTATTATTAATACTATACCACTAAGGTACTATTCAATGGTACTACTAATACTATGTTACATCATAGTACACTATACTTGCATGGTACTACACCACTACACTACACCAAGGTACTGCTCCTATTATACTCTCTACATCGAAAGTTATTCCTTGGTGGTAAACAATTCCTATTCGTCATACTTTGGACTAATTGTTTGGAGGTAATTTTTAAAAAGCATAATAAAGTGTATACAGCAAAAGAAAGTAGAAGTGATACATAGTGGAAGGTATATAGTGAAAAGTGTACTGTAGAGAGTGTAATGTAGAGAGTGTAATGTAGAAAATATACTGTAGAGAGTGTACTGTAGAGAATATACTGTAGAGAGTGTACTGTAGAGAGTGTACTGTAGAGAATATACCGTAGAAAGTGTACTGTAGAGAGTGTACTGTAGAAAGTGTACTGTAGAGTGTACTGTAGAAAATATACTATAAACAAGATGAACAAGCGGCTTTCAAATACAACCCGTGGCTTAACTAGTATAGTGCCATGAAACTATAGTCTATCAATCTGTTCGATAGAATACTAGCATAAAATCTTCAGGGATAGACGTGGTTCATGATTAGTATCCATTGGAGCTAATACCAGGCACCAGTGTTGAATTAGTGGAAACGTATGCTGTGTATAAATTTAGAACTATACTAGTATCGCCTGTATTTTTCTGTGGTAGAGAATATACTCATTATATACATCCATAGACTTCCATCCACCACGCTACACTCCTAGTTTCCTGAGGTATCTAAAACGAAGACGTATATTCAGCACTAGACAGTACTAGACACTAAACTGGACGCTAGAATACACTGGTTACTAGAGAACACTGGATACTAATATACACTGGATACTAGGGTACAGTGGAAACTAGTATACACTGGATACTAATATACACTGGAAACTAGACTACACTGGATACTAATATACACTGGAAACTAGACTACACTGGATACTAATATACACTGGAAACTAGACCACACTGGATACTAGTATACACTGGACACTAGAGAACACTCGATACACACTACTCTAGGTCACATTTTATAATACATAATATAAAAGTATTACTAGAAAATCATGTGTTCTGATAAGCAGTACTTAGAGTTATGAGTATGAGTATGGCAGGACTATATGATGCCTCTTTTGGAGATGAAGAATAATTGAGTTGGTAGTACTTCTAGTATACATCTGCTTTCAGTGATTGTATTTGGGAAAACTAGACCGATACAGGAAGTCCTCTCTTATAGTATGTTTAGCCTTCTTTTACGAATAGTACGTATTTTAGAAATAGTAGGGAATATGGTGGAATAGAGAAATAGTAGAGTAGAGGACATAGTAGAGTAGAGGACATAGTAGAGTAGAGGTCATAGTAGAGTAGAGGACATAGTAGAGTAGATGTCATAGTAGAGTAGAGGTCATAGTAGAGTAGAGGACATAGTAGAGTAGATGTCATAGTAGAGTAGATGTCATAGTAGAGTAGATGTCATAGTAGAGTAGCAGATATAGTAGAGGGTAGCGGACATACTGTGACCAATTATAAATACTAGAGTAGACTATTCAAGCTTGATGAAGGTCGAAGCGAGTTCTGAATCTGGTCCTTGATACCATAGATTGACATGGATTCATATCATCAAAATTTCACTGGTACCCATCCACACCACCACATTGTTCCTTTCTTTACTATTACACTGTAACTCTCTGGTACACTTTGTTACTCTGTTCTATGTTCAACCACTATGTATTACTCTACACTGAAGAGGTGTGTTATTTGAGGCATATTTTCGAGTAATTATGTGTAGTCGTGTAGTCGTGTCGTGTAGTCGTGTCGTGTAGTCGTGTCGTGTAGTCGTGTAGTCGTGTCGTGTCGTGTCGTGTAGTCGTGTGGTGTAGTCGTGTGGTGTAGTCATGTGTCTAGTTGGTATGGTTAGCAGTGTGGCGATACTTAGTAGTGTGGGGATACTTATGTTAGATCCACCATAGGTAGGGCACTACCTATAGGGACATTATGAAACCTACGATGTCTGATCCCAACATTTGCCACGGCAAACGCCGTATCAAGGCGTTCGGCCGTATCGACATTTCGGGCATCGGTGGTCTTCTTTCGAATATTCTAGAACAAGCCGTACCATTGTTCTAGTGGAGAGTTTTCCGGTAACACGTTTCTCTCAAAGTTATATAAGCCACCTCGGTTCCTCTCTTGAGGAACCATCAACGAATACAAGTTTAGGTAATATACGTTATAAAGAACATAACAATGCAGTAGTGAATTAGATTATACTTAGTAGGGTCTACTTAGCAATGAATTAGTTTATACTTAGTAGGGTCTTCTTAGTATTGATGTAGTGGAAGTACTATACCTACCATTAGTATAACTACTCTCAAATTACTATCTAACACTATTAATACTGCAACTACTAACACCTGTACCGCTAGATCTGCTATGGGCAGGGCACTACCCTGAAAGTACGATTATGACAGTATGAGTAAGACGGTATTAGCCATGAATAGTCTTTAGTCTTCAAGATCACGACTACTTTACAACTCTAGCTCTAAGCCTACTAATTACTTCTACAGATACTCTTTTTTTTTTTCTTTTTTTATAAATTTCTAAGCAACTATTAGCAACTATTAGCGACAATTTTTTTTTCTGGTCCAAATTCGGAGGCTCTTGTCATAGTTATTCTCATAGACTTGTATAGCAGACTTTAGTGGAGTATTTGGAAAAGCAGGTGCTTTCTTTTGATTCATGATGGACTTAATTGTTATCTTTCACAATCCCGTCCTGCTCGCCAAGGTTCATTACACGATGCAACAATCCCACTTCTAAGGGTTCATTGCATCCTCACAATCCAGAGGCTTGCATGGGGTTCATTACCGGATACGTTCAGAGCATTACCAATCGCAAGAACTTCCTGTCTTTGCCCAATATCTCACTTTCATCCGCTATATTAGTTAGTAGTCATAAGTATTCGATCACCTCCTTCATTTTCCCAGTCTTTTCTTTTTTCTATTTTTTTTTCTTTTGTTTTTTTGTTCTTCTATAACAATGAAGATAGTCAGTCTTCATCGCATTCATTAAATCAGTCAATCATAGTCAGTCAGTCAGTCAGTCAGTCAGTCAGTCAGTCAGTCAGTCAGTCAGTCAGTCAGTCAGTCAGTCAGTCAGTCAGTCAGTCAGTCAGTCAGTCAGTCAGTCAGTCAGTCAGTCAGTCAGTCAGTCAGTCAGTCAGTCAGTCAGTCAGTCAGTCAGTCAGTCAGTCAGTCAGTCAGTCAGTCAGTCAGTCAGTCAGTCAGTCAGTCAGTCAGTCAGTCAGTCAGTCAGTCAGTCAGTCAGTCAGTCAGTCAGTCAGTCAGTCAGTCAGTCAGTCAGTCAGTCAGTCAGTCAGTCAGTCAGTCAGTCAGTCAGTCAGTCAGTCAGTCAGTCAGTCAGTCAGTCAGTCAGTCAGTCAGTCAGTCAGTCAGTCAGTCAGTCAGTCAGTCAGTCAGTCAGTCAGTCAGTCAGTCAGTCAGTCAGTCAGTCAGTCAGTCAGTCAGTCAGTCAGTCAGTCAGTCAGTCAGTCAGTCAGTCAGTCAGTCAGTCAGTCAGTCAGTCAGTCAGTCAGTCAGTCAGTCAGTCAGTCAGTCAGTCAGTCAGTCAGTCAGTCAGTCAGTCAGTCAGTCAGTCAGTCAGTCAGTCAGTCAGTCAGTCAGTCAGTCAGTCAGTCAGTCAGTCAGTCAGTCAGTCAGTCAGTCAGTCAGTCAGTCAGTCAGTCAGTCAGTCAGTCAGTCAGTCAGTCAGTCAGTCAGTCAGTCAGTCAGTCAGTCAGTCAGTCAGTCAGTCAGTCATTGTCAGTCAGTCATTATCAGCCAGTCATTGTCAGTCATGGCCAGTTGCCATGGTCAGTCAGTCTCAGTAGTCATTGAGACCGCCATCACCATCACCATCTCACTGTCGTTTTACTCCGTGAGACTCATATATGTAAGTCACGAAGCGCAGTGTCACTTGAGTATAAGTGAGTTGCAACAGTTCGCGCGCACGGCTCACTACTTTGTAGAGCGCAGTAAGACGGTCCATTTTTTGCAGCAATACCTCATGGGCCCGCAAATGAAGACACTCGTCCAAGAAACCCTTTTGGGTTTCAATACCAGCACAACCAATCATTTCCTTGAGTTGATTGGGGGTTAGTGGCCCTGAGTCCAGTGCTTGCATCAATACTTTATGGAACTGGTCCATGTACTTCTGCTTGATAGCACAGGCATCGGTATGGCCTTGGATCACATTCTTAAGGCTCACAGAAAAACCATTCTTAATCTTCTGAATGCTTTTGTTAGCACTGTGGTCCATCTTTTCCATTGTGTCCAAGTCCTCCATCATTGCACAGAGTCTGTGCTCGTAGTCATCATAATTGTCACGGTCTGCATTGTCTGTAGCCATTTCAAGGCATATCTTCACAAACTCTTTACCAGTAGAATGGATGTTCTCAAAGAGACATTTAAGGTAGTCCTCAATCCTGTCATGGATATTAAACTGAGCCAAGAACTTCTTCTTGCATTGGCTCATCAAGGCATCCTGTGCTCGCACCACAGTTTGAAGGTGCGAAAGCTGACTGGTACAGGGTTCCAGTACAATCAGCGACAGGTCTTGAGCCACATCATTCTGCGAAACTCCAACAAAGGCAGGAGCCAGCTTGTATTTACCAGTGACTCTGTCATTGTTGTTGACCTCCTCGAATCTCAAGGACTCTTGTTTGTCCACACTCACCACGAGTCTCAAATAAGCCAAGTACTCGTTGAGTTTGTTCTCGCATTCACTTCTGCAGAGAATATTCACGTCAAAAACAAGGCTTTGTAACTCAAAGGTGTTTTTATTAAGGTGTGGAACCAAGATAGCTTCCAAGTTGAGCTCAATCCATAACTGGCTCTTTGGCTTTTGGAGCCAGTTGTCCACTTGTGTCTCGCAGACTTGTTGGACTGGAGCAGCAATCGCACAAACAATGTTCTTGACAATGGAGAGGGGAGTCGTAGTAGCTTTCTGAGGACTGGCCTTTGGAGGAGTAGCTTTAGGAATTGTGGTCTTAGTATTCGTGTTGATGGCTTCGAATTTGCTAAGATCCAACTTCCTAGGTACAACCTTAACCTTTTCCTCGACATCCTTGATATTGAACTTCGAGAGATCCAATTTCTTAGGAGCCACTCTAAAATTCTCCTCAATATCCTTTACATTGAACTTGGAAAGGTCCAACTTCTTTGGGGCAGGTCTTCCTTTCAACTCTGGCTTCTTCATCATGAACTTGGAGAGATCCAATTTGTTGGGAGCTGCTCTGATCTGCTCCTCGATCTCCTTTGCGTTATACTTTGAGAGATCCAACTTCTTGGGAAGTGCTGTTGTCTTTGCTTGTGGTTCCTTGACAATAAACTTGGAGAGATCCAACTTCCTAATAGGAGCACCCGTTACTTTTGAAACAGGCTCTTTTGGATCGAACTTTCCTGCAAGAAACTCAGACTTGACCTTCAAGGCAATCTTGATGTCTGCTGGGATCTGGGTATGGCGAACCTCATTTTCTTTGGTGGCTCTCTTGAGTAAAGCTGCTTTCCGGGCAGCTATTCCTGATTGGCTTTTCCCGGAAGTGAATGTTATTAAAGCCTTGCAATTTTTATTTCTGGCTTCAACATTCACTTTGGCCCGGGAAATCCTTGGAATGACTTCTTCAATCTCAGCTATGACCTGATCACCGTGATCCTCGATCTCAGCTTCAATCTCGGCTTCAATTTCAGCCTCGACTTCAGCACTTGCGACAATTTCAGCTTCTGTGAAAATTTCAGGGTTTGCAAGAGTTTCTGCTTTGTTTGAGACCATTGTAGCTATAGTCTTTGGAGTAAGTGTCAGCTTAGCTGAGACTGACTTTGGAGTAGTGACTGCTTCTTGAACTTGAGCTTCTGGAACGGGAGCTTCTGGAACGGGAGCTTCTGGAACGGGAGCTTCTGGAACATGATTTGCCCAGGGATTCTCCGTGATGCTTTCCCAAGGATTCTCAACGGGAAGTTGAAAAGTAGAAACATCCCGACTGGGTATTTTCCAAGTGGAATGGGTTGAGACTGTGTCCTCAAAACCTGGGACTTTGACTTCTGCGACTTTGATTTCTGGGGTTCTGACTGGGATTTTGACTGATGGAGTTCTTGTAATTGGAACTCTGACTTCTTCAACCTTTTGAGCTCTGACTGGGGCTCTGACTTCTGGGATTCTGGCAACTGGAGCTTTGACTGGAGCTTTTACCGTTTCCCTCACTTCTTTAAGCGGTCTCTGCTTCATGTCCGCTCTCTGGCTTGGCCTTTGCTCTGGCCTTTGTGGCTCATCAAGTCTCAAAAATGGATGTCTCTCCACAATTTCAGCTCTGATTTTGCCGGGCTCGGCCAAATTTTCAAGGGAAACTGGAGCTCTGTGATTGTAATCACGGTCGTCAAAGGTAAACTTCGAACGCCTCTCCTCTGCAACAGCAGAAACCAGCTCGAGCTCCTTTTCAAGTCTGGCGCGAAACTTGGACACCTCGTACTTTCTGTGGTGATGAGCACGGGCCAATGCTACCAACTTTTCAGGACTCATATCCTCATAATTGACGTAGTATGGATCATTGATATTCTCCCAAGTTGCTCTAATTGGTTTGCCTGCTACTTTCAAGGCAAAGCAGCGAATCTTGCAGTAAGCGCGACTGACCGAAAAACGGCGCACACTTCCTGCTGTCACAGGACAATCATCCAAATTGCAAACCGAGGCTCTTCCAAGGTAACAATCATTGTGCTTTTTCAAAAGCCTGATTTTATCAAGAGCCTTGCTCCATTTCTTGGTGGCTTGGAAATGAGCAGCGTGCGAATTCTCCTGTTGCTTAAGATTCTTGGGCATTGGCATTGAGTGCGCGTTTTCGCACCCAATTCCAGGTGCAACCGGCATCTCCTTCTTGAACAAGGCAACACCTTCAGGCAGTAATAAGTCCAGGAGTTTTTCAGAGAAGGTAGATTTGGCTTCTGAAGTAACCAAAGATTGCTTCTCCTTAGTATTGTATCTTGGAACATACCGAGAAGGATCAGGCTGAGATCTCCTTTTTTGGGTTTGACTAGCTCCACAAATACCCGAATCCCAATTGTCAGTTGCACCAGATTTGAAATTTTGAAAAGTAGTGGTAGAAACACGAGGTGATACTTTAACAGGATCTCTAAATGTAGATTCCCTATTAGTATCCCTAGTAGATTCCCTAAAGTACCCTCTGGACTCATTACTGCACTTGGTAGTAATAGGCGTAACGGTGGACTGTCTGAGAGTTGGCTCGGTCAGAGTAGATTCAGAGATAGTGGCAGACTTGGAAGCCGAGCCATAGGAGACCACACCTTGTTGTTTTTTGGGATCCATGAGAAACTGCCCCACCTGCGATGCCAGGTAAGACAGGCTCGGTCTCATAGTGAATGAGATGGGAGATTTGGTTTCCGATATCAATGATAGAGGAAAGTAATTCTCGGAGGAAACAAAATTCGATTTCGTATAGACCTTTAGTTATCAGAGCAAAATTTCTATGCTTGATAGTGGAGGCCAGGATGAAAAAGTGGTAGGTATGAGAATATGGATTACATGAAATCTGTGAGAATAGGCACAGAACCGGCACTGAGTGATCACAAAATCAGTACAGATTCTCTCGTAATTCAGAGTGCTGCATCTTGTGCGGATTTTAAGCATTAAATATGATTCCTGGTGATTTGTTTCCGTTAAGTATAATATGGTTTCCCATTGTGGACGTAAGGGCCCCAAGGGTCCAGAACTGAGAAGTAAGAAACCTGATCAATTGGTCAGATGGTAAGAACACCACAATTCACTAACTATCAATTCAATCAGCAAACTCTAAGTCTAAACGACCGACTAATCTTCATCATTTGAATCATATCTAGTCCACAGCACATATACCTTGATGAAGAACTCCAATGTCATGAATTATCTATCCATTTTATTCCCTATCTTCATAATAAAGTTAGGATAGATATGGAGATGATGGGTATATGATAATGGGTATATGCACTCTTCGATGGTGTACTAGGTGTAAAATAAAATGGAATGGTTCTTCTTTTTGTCCGCAGTGTCGATTTTAATTGGTGCTGGTCCTGGCTCAATCAAACGATTTTGCCAAGGAAACTTTCCTTTAGTGATTAACCGGTCGTTCATATCCCAATGGATCAAATCCTTGCTTCTATTCAAGTGGAATCCTGATTCTCCCCAGATCATAAATTAGTTTCCATCCTTTTGTCTATCAACAAAAATGGCTGCGGACTTCAGCCAGCTGCTGCAGATGAACTGAGATCCGTTAAGACTGTTACCTATTTCCTGCCACTTTTTGTCATCGATCATGGAGGGGTACTTCGTCCACGTGTAGAGGTCATACGAAGTGACCAAGCACAACCGAGCATATGAGGCATCGTACGCCGTATAGGTCATGATGAACTGCTTGGTGATGGGGTCTCTCACTATACGTGGATCCTCACAGCCTCCACTCTGTTCCCATGGTTCGGTGGGATACATGATGGACTGTGGGTACCGTTGGAAATTGAAGCCATCCTCCAGCCAAGCCAAACCTATAGTCAGGGTGCGATTCTTATCTTGGGCTCTGTAAAAGAGGAACACCTTGTTGCTAAGCACTATGGAAGCCGCATTGTAGATGTAGGTCTCTTCGAATTTGTGATGCGGGTCTGGTTCGAGAATGGGATTTTTTTCGTATTTTTGGAACTTGGAGCTAGGAAGCATACAAATACATGAACACAGTATATAGATATATTGAGGTGGGTAGAATTAAAGAAAGGTGTAGAGATAGTAGTAGTGGTGGTGGTAAATGGTAGACACTGGTACTAGAGACAATAGGTATATATATAGTGTAATACATTTCTTCATAGTGGTAGATCAAGTTTCAACTTATGTTTTAGTATATATTAATATACAGGTATATGTAGGTTGTACCTTACAAGACCAAGGTCCTAATCCTGGGCCCCAACTCCTCTTATGCCTTTCCGCTCGTCTAAGGCCTGCTCAGCCTTATTGTTCAAGGTCTGCACAGTCCTATTGTCTAGCAATAGTCTACATACAACATATCCACGAAGTACCTCGTCTCCGTACATGCTAGGTACTCGTTGACAACAAGCAATAGATGAGAGAGTGTGGTAGATGGTACAAACCATTAAAGTCTATTTTAAAGTGATTATAAAGTTCTTGTGCTAAGTGATATAAAGTTCTTGTTTAAAGTTATTATAAAGTTCTTGTGCTAAGTGATATAAAGTTCTTGTTTAAAGTTATTGTAAAGTCCTTGTTTAAAGTGATATAAAGTTCTTGTTTAAAGTGATTATACAGTTCTTGTTTAAAGTGGTCTTTTTTTCAGCCTCTTCCTTTGTAACTCTCTCTTTCTGATTCGTTTTGTTTCTGATTCTCTGTTGTTTCTGATGTCGAGGCTTTAAAAGTATCTGGGATCAGCTTTGATATGCATATCAGAGCAACTACACACTCCTTAGCCCAGACAACAAATGAGAGTAACTGCACAGACTATACATATTTATCAGACTTTATTCACCCAAGGAAGAACTCTCTAGTTGTATTTACAGGGTCTATCTTATCATAGAGTCTGTCTTACATTAGAGTCTGTCTTATCATAGAGTTAGTCTTACCATAGAGTCTGTCTTACCTTAGAGTCTGTCTTATCATAGAGTCTGTCTTACCTTAGAGTCTGTCTTAACATAGAGTTAGTCTTAACATAGAGTTAGTCTTAACATAGAGTTAGTCTTATCATAGAGTTAGTCTTATCATAGAGTCTGTCTTACCACACACTGAGAGTGTTTACTGAGAATAGGAATCTGATGATCTGGAGTTGACTTAATAGACCAGTACTCAGAAATTAATTAGAAAGAAAAATGAACAATAATTTTAGATCCAAAATGGGTGGAATACAACCCATATAGGTATTGAGCTCACGTGCCCAATTAATCGGGAACCGATGCTATTACTTCACTTCGCTATTCACCGATACTACTCCCCTTCTCTATTCACCGATACTACTCCCCTTCTCAGTTCATCGTTGCTACGCCCCTTCGAATACCTTCCGGAAGACTACATAATGGTGGCCGATTCTTGTTACTGAGGAATTATCAACGTATATAGTTTCGATTAGGTAATAAACGTACTTACAAGAATCTAATATTAATGTTATTTGGTACTATGCATAGGTCTTAAGCGGTGTGTTGAAGGTATAATGAGGAGATCTTAGAGAAACAACAGTTCTAGAAAGTGTGTTAGATCCGCCATAGGTAGGTCCCTGCTTATGAAGGTATTATGAAGCCTCTCAGTCCGATTGTTACCATGGTGATACGGCATTTGGCCATCTATGCACGAAGTGCTCCGATGGCTCCTTTCGAACATTCCAGAAACAATACTTCCATTGTTCTGGTGGAGAGTTTTCCGGTAACACGTTTCTCTCAAAGTTATATAAGCCACCTCGGTTCCTCTCTTGAGAAACTATCAACGAATATAAGAAGCTAGGCATAAATGTATTAAAGAACATAACAAAGTGAATGAGATATCACCAACAAAATAGAGGATGATGGTAACAAGACATTGGTGGATTCGGTGATTCTTAAGAATCTGATTACTACTTAAACATCTCAACTCTCTACTAAGTAGACTCTTTACTAAGTAGACTCTTTACTAAGTAGACTCTTTACTAAGTAGATTCTTTACTAAGAAGACTCTCGTCACAACACCCTCTTTCACACTACTCTACTCTTACTACTACGCCATTACTTCTATTATTATATCATTCCTAGAGTGCTTATTAGTACTAGTACTACTTCCATGGTCAGATTCCTTTAGTACTTATAGTTATTCACTAGTTTATTACTAACTGACTACTATGCTTGAGTCACTACTTACTATACATTCACTTATACTACTTCTTACAGTACCAGTCTTACAGTACCAGTCTTCCAGTACCAGTCTTACAGTACTACTTTCATTCTGGAGCTACTACATTCTGAAGCTATTATATCCCGGTACTAGTGATACTCCAGTATTATAGTCTTATTCTAAATATAGAGCTTCACTGTTAATATACTCAACCAAGTCTACCTCAATTAACTCGTTATTTGGCAAGTCTCAGTAATCTTTCTTGATGATTTTCACTGAAATTCTACTACATGGCAAGCAATCGGACTTATTATTTGATGAGACATAACCTCTGGATTCTAAGCAACAGAAATTTTCACTTGATGAAAATGATGATACCTTTACAACTATAATATGCTAGTACTCAGATGAAGAAACAAAATCTCAATAGCTTCCAGTCACAGGGGTTGGACTAGAGTTTCGCTGGATGTATGTTACAGTGTATCGACAACAAAATAGCTCTCCACCAGTCATTCACCAATCACTTCACTAGTTACACTTTACTCATAGACTGCGCTTACCTTCTCACTTTACACCTTCACTCACCATGCTCATTATTCTCGCCTAAATATACTCACTATAGCAGTGTAGACAATAGGAGTGTATTTCATGTGCACAGAGCAACCGTGTGGATGTATAGTGTATACTATGTAGATGGCAGTGTATAGACCTTATAGATAGTTATTGCCAATGGAAACTCTATATACCTATTATAATCACTCTCACTTTCACTCCTGACTCACTCACTCCTCACTTATCAGTCTCAATCGTCATTCGTCACTTCTCACTCACTCCTCACGTATCAGTCTCACTCCTCACTCCTCACTCACTCCTCACTTCTCACTCACTCACTCACCCACACTCACACTCACTCACTCACTCACTCACTCACTCCTTTTCTATGCTCACTATCCACACACTTTATATCCCACTTTATATCCACACTACTCCACGCTCACTCTCACCACCCGCACCCACCAAAAACGTTTCCTATCCCACCATTCAATCACCAACAAATTTAGTATTTCTAATAATACAAATAATTCAAGTAGGTAAAAATCAATAAATACAAAAGTTCAATGATTCAAAAACTAAAAAATTTAATAGATACAAATTTAATAATTCAATGATGCAATGATTCAAGTAGTTAATTTAAAGTCAACTAAAATAACTAATATGTTTACAGTGTTTTTCAAAGCTATTCAAACCAGCGCGAAAATGTTTCGTAACCCTTCGCAGTCTTTCAAACCAAATGGACAAGTTGTTGTATACAAGATAACAAGGAAACCCAGTTCTGTTCTGTTCCCCTCCTTTTTTACCCTTGATTGATACTTGAACCTTGATTGGTACTGCAAGACTTCTGTCCCAAATGTAGTTCAAATGAGGCAATAGTCCAGATTTAATATTTCAGAGTATTGAATTCTAATAAAAGTTGGTGTGAAACATTATTGTAGTGGATTGAGTGCGACTGGATTGGCGAAATAGGGGGACTAGAAATAGGACTAGAAATAGGAGTAAAGTGTGCGGTGCGGTGCGGTACGGTGCGGTGTGGTGTGGTGCGTCTGTTGACTGAGGCCTATATTCCAAGTGCAATTCTACACTCTTTGTTATACGCCGCATTAAATAAATTAGCTTGGGTAATGTAGATTGTCCTGTATATACTTAATGTGCATAAAGAATTGAATTGACAATGCACAAAGAAGAGCCACTCTGAATTCATTGTAGTATACTATTTAGTAGTGTATTGTTAGATCCACCATAGTGTCATGTTCTTTGATACATTTATGCCCAACTAAAACTATGTTCTTTGATACATTTGTACCTAACCAAAACTATGTTCGTTGATGGTTCCTTAAACAGTGGAATCGGAGGGATTTATATAACTTTGAGAGAAACGTGGTATTCGATTCCGAATCTCCACTAGAATAATGGTAAGGAATGTTCTCAAATATAGACACGGCGTTTGCAATGGCCATTGTAACAACCAAACTGAGAGGCTTCATAATACCTTCATAGGCAGGGCCCTGTCTATAGTGGATCTAACATGTAGTGTAATATATAGTGTGTAATATATAGTGTAATATATAGTGTAGTGTAAAACTCTATATAATAATGTGGTGTAATAGTTTAATGTAATATATCTCATAAAATCGGCGTTCAGCTGCACAGATTTGAACACTTTATTGCTTTGTTGAAATATCACTTAAAATTATAAGACACTCTAAACACATCAACGCATAAACAATTAAAGTTTTATACATAAAAAAGCTCTAAAACTCCCTAAAAATAAAATAATTAATAGAAATAATTAATAGTTAGTTGTAAAATTCTTACTCAATCCAAATTAAATGGGTTCTCTTTAATAGGTCGTGCATTACCCAAAACCACTAGAATTGAGGAATTCAAGTTCAGAACTACAGTGTTTTTCAAAACTATTCAAACCAGTGCGACAAAACTATTCAAACCAGTGCGACAAAACTATTCAAACCAGTGCGACAAAATGGTTCAAACCACCATGACAAAATGGTTCAAACCAAGAAGACAGAATGTTTCATACCAACTTTTATTAGAATTCAATATTCTGAAATCTTAAATCTGAACGATTGACTTATATGGTACTACATTTAGGACAAAAGTCTTGCAGTATTAATCAAGGGTGAAAAACGGACGAAACTGAACCCTGTTTCCTTGATATCCTGTATACAACAACTTGTCCATTTGGTTTGAAAGACTGTGCAAAGGGGTACGAAACATTTTGGTGCGGTGGTTTGAATAGTTTTAAAAAACACTGATGTTTCGAACCACCGCACCAAAATGTTTCAAACCTGCGCAACAAAATGTTTCGTACCCCTTCGCACAGTCTTTGAAACCAAATGGACAAGTTGTTCCGTCCGTTTTTCACCCTTGATTGGTATTGCAAGACTTCTGTCCCAAATGTAGTACATATGAGGCAATCGTTCAGATTTAAGGGGTGATTTCAGAATATTCATTTCTAATAAAAGTTGGTGTGAAACAATACGCCATTTGGTTTGAAAGACTGTGCGAAAGGGTATGAAACATTTTGTTTTCTTGGTTCGAAACATTTTGTCGCGGTGGTTTGAATAGTTTTGAAAAACACTGTAATTACTAAATTTGGATTCCAACTGATTTATCAAAATCTTAATTTTTTATATTCTTTCTCTTTAAGGACCTTTATTCTACCTTCTCTTTACAGACTAGATATTGAATAGAAATTGTTACAGAAATGTCACTCACTGATGTATCTCAGGGGATCACTTCCAAAGAGTTCTTTGAAAAGGTAAATAGATTTAACCCTATGCTGACCGTTCCCTATGAAGGATGGATCCTAGATGAGGCTCCACCCTTTCAGGAACGCGGTTATTATCTCAGTGAGGTATTAGAACAGGTTATGTGCCCTGAGCCCTAAAAAATTCCAATAACTTTTTATTTGCATTTTTTTTCTACCGAATTTGCATTTACTGGATTTGCATTTACTGGATTTGCATTTATACCAACTTCTACCTCTTTACTAGTGTTTGCGAAAACAGCACCTGCTTCTTCTCTAAGACCGCAATCACTCACGTGACTGTGGTTGTGTGAAGGCCCACCCCAATATAAACGACGTCAATATCCAAAAGTACCGAAATTTCAACTGAGGGGACATCCCAAGAGGTCTCCCAACACCAGGCGAATCTAACATAAACAGAAATACAGCTCAGACAGAAATACAACTTAGACAGAAATACAGCTTAGACAGAAATACAGCTTAGACAGAAATACAGCTTAGACAGAAATACAGCTTAGACAGAAATACAGCTTAGACAGAAATACATGTGGTTGTAGACAGTATAGACCATATACTGTATTAAATGGATCAGCTTCGAAGTTGTCCTGATACATAAGCTATTCCTGCGATTTTGGGATATGGTTAATGAGTGATGTTTCTGGATTTGATTATTAAGGTTATGATGGATTAATTAGTGTGGAGGTACTGATGTTTACAACAATATGGACTGACCTCTTCACAAGTGTTGGTGGTGTGTGGTGTGTGCTGGTTGCGGGTGCGGAAATAAGAGATGCACGTTAAGATAGATTGTCCAATAGCCAAAAAAAAAAAAAAAAAAAAAAAACACCTTCTGATTCATCTCTATTGTTCTGTGATACTCTGGAGTTCCAGAGTTCATGATCCAAACCTTTCGTAACTAAATCTGCCAAATTCTTATTTGTCCTGACATGGTCCATTATGTTAGTATTATCACCCCACAATTGCATTGTGTAATTCTCCAATTCCTTCATGAGATTCCTCAATCAAAATGCCTCTCTGCTGCCCAAAGACCCCAAATAGCTCTTGCTCCCCAGTAGACGCTATTGGAGGGTTGACCGCGTGTGGGGTTTGGCCGAGAAGCTCGTGCTGATGCCTTGCTGCACTCTGCCTTCAAATCACCTGCACAAGTGAAGTTCCTTTTCAGGGTCTTATTGTTATGTCAACCGCCGTGATCGGACAATAGTCAATAGACAAAAGACAATAGTCAATAGTCAATAGTCAATAGTCAATAGTCAATAGTCAATAATCAATAGTCAATAGTCAATAGTCAATAGTCAATAGTCAATAGTCAATAGTCAATAGTCAATAGTCAATAGTCAATAGTCAATAGTCAATAGTCAGTAGAATAGTATACTCAGGAAGCCAGTAGAGTCAGTAAGACAGTAGTCAGTAAGACAGTAGTCAGTAGGACAGTAGGACAGAAGAGTCAGTAAGACAGTGGCGGAGTCAGAGTCAGAGTACGAGTCAGAGTCAGAGTCAGTAGTAGAGTCAGCAGGACAATAGTCAGCAGGACAATAGTCAGCAGGACAATAGTCAGTAGGACATTGGAACAATAGTCAGTAGGACATTTGGACAATAGTCAGTAGGACACTCGGACATTTGCATAGTAGCCAAAAAAAAAAACCCATCACCATTGATTAATTTTTTTTTTTTCTTTCTTTCAAATAAGAAAAATTCGGCCGTTCCTTTTCTAAGCTACAATTTCTTTTTGGTTTCCAATTTTCTGCATCTTGTTCCCGTGCAAACTGGTGGCTCCACTGCTTAATACATGTATCCGGAGTATAGCGGGTGTACGGGTGTCACGCCATGCCATCTGCCAATCATTAATGACCAAAACCACGAAAAAGAAAATTCTAAAAAAAGAACTCATATCCCCTTTACCAAAAAAAGAATTGTACCTCACTATAAAATACAAAAAGACAAAAATATAAAAATACAAAAATATAAAAATACTAAGCAGTCAGCCTTATCTGCCTCTTCCCCAGATCCTGTGTATAAGCTACGGTTACCAACTCTCCATCAAACAAACTAAAAAAAAAGCAAAAAAAAAACGAAAAAAAAGGAACCAATCAAATAAGTAACCAAAAAAAGAAGTAATTAAGATTTAAAAAAGAACCCAGCTCCTGTACATAGCCCCCAATATGGGGTATAACTGAGTCCTTGTCAAACGTTCCCCCTGCAGTCGCGGTCATACTACTCGCAGCAGCATTCAACCACCATCGATCCTTATCATCACCGCTCCCAGCAACTTAACATCCACACTATCTCCATTGCTGTACCCCACCCCCTAAAACGCTCCGCCCCGCCCCATGAACTCGGCCCCGAAATCGCCGCTTTTTCCCGATACTTCATTGACGTTGAATCTGGGGCCTAATGCTGAACCTTCCTACACCCCCCTTTTACCGGATACTCCCACTATCCAGACCTCGTCGCTCCAGGTATTTATAGTGCCCACGGAAAAACAGTTGTTTGTGCAGGGTTTCAAACCCTCTGAATATGAACAGCGGCCTCCCACGCTCTTAAGAGGCTGTTTGGTGGTACGGGTGTTGAAGCCTAGCAAGCTTAAGTCCATTAGTTTAAGTTTTAGGGGGATCCAGAAAACTGACTGGCCCGAAGGAATTCCGCCCAAACGGTATGTCTATGCTGAGGTCAATGATTTGGTCAACCACTCGTGGCCCTTCTACAACCTGGAAAACCCGGTGCCCAATCTTGGCGCCGATATGTATATCTCCTCGTGCAAAAGCCGCTACGACGAAGGGTTGGCGTTGGAACTGCAAATCTCGCCACTTGCCGTGCTGCAGTCGGACTCCACTGCTCCGCTGCTGTTTGTGTCATCTTTGGTCCGGAAAGCTGCGTCGTCATTGGCTGTTTCTTCTCCTTCGCTGGCCTTGACCCCTGTGTCTTCTTTCCACGACTTAACCGCTGTGCTTCTGGGTCTGTCTCAAACTGACCTTTCCAAGGCCTCTTGCGCCACGCCGGGGGATTACGTTTACAATTTCGAACACCCGATTCCGGCTCTGTCGCCCGAATCTACTCATGTCAATTTCGGCGTGGTTCATTACTACCTTGAAGTGGCTGTTTCTAGACAAACAACCTTCAAGTCCAATCTTAGCGGCCGGCTTCCCATCAAAGTGGTCCGCATCCCCAGTGATAACAGTGTAGAGGAAAACGAGCCCATAGTCATTGAAAGGGATTGGGAGGACCAGCTCCGCTATGAAATTGTCATTGGGTCAAAGTCGGTGGTTTTGGACACGTTCCTACCACTCTCGTTGAAGTTCATTCCTCTCTATGGCAAAGTGGCTCTCCACCGGATTCGTATCTACATTACCGAGGACTGCCACTACTACTGTCACAACAAAAGCGTGCACCGGACGGAGCCCTCTCGAAAGTACCTTTTGCTTGAACACAAGGCCAACAAAAACATGTCGTTGCTCTCGAAAAACGGAGGGCAGGGCGAAGCAGACCCCGACGACGAGGTGTTGCCCCGGGAACTCGAGTTCCAGATGTACGTGCCCTCGGTGGTCAACAGAAAACATACCTATTCAATTCACCCCGACACCGCCGTGGAAAATATCCAATGCACGCATTGGATCAAGATCTCTCTCCGTATATCCAGGCAGGATTTGGACAACCCGGACAAGAGAAAGCACTTCGAGATCCTGATCGACTCGCCCATCCACCTCTATTCGCCGCTTGCGGCCCACAACTTGACGCTTTTACCCAAGTACAACACGGAGCCGGAATTTCTTCCCCAGTACTCGCAGACTCCCATTGGCTCTCCTGGAGTCACTGCCGTGGATGCGTCTAAAGATGGAAACCATCTTCTCTCGGTCTTTGAGTCCGGCACTGATGCAGGTCCTTCCCGGTCTTCTACCCCAATCGAATTCCAGCACATCAATAGTGCATCCAACAATGATAATCCCATTGAAAGAGACGATGCCATACATTTGGAGTCTAATCTATACAAACCCGAGGATAATTCTGTTTTGGATGCAATTGGGTCTCCACAGGCCACAGCCTATACTCCTGTAGTATCACCAATGGCCTCACCTTTAAGAGGGGCTCCTCAACCGTCAAGAGATCCCCCGGCCTTTGATGCTTTGTGCGTACAGGACACGCTGGATACGTTACCTCCTGCATACGAGCGAGACCATTCATCGTTGAGTCTATCGCCGCTCCGACTCGACTGTTCTCCCGTTCAGCCAGTTGTTGAGGGGTATGGAATAAAGGACAAGCTTTTCCGGCAGCTCGATAACTTTGAGCTGAACTCTTCCGATACTCGGTCTACGAAGTCCGGGACGAGTAAGAGTTCGAGCAGCTCAAAAACTTCAAGAAACTCGAGAGTCTCGGACAAGAAATTGAACAGCTTTGCTGAATGTGACAGTCCAAAGGGGAAAGAGGGCACTTCAAGAGATGCAATGGCAGACAAACAGCCAAAAGAGTCCGATGATAGAGAAAAGGAGTCAAAAGAGTCTGGGAATACAGATAAGGAGTCAATGGAATCAAAGGATACAGTGGAAACAGATAAAGAGTCAAAGGATGGGCTTTCTGAACATTCTCTAAATGAGAGGAGATCTACTGATACAGAGTGGTCTAGGTCAAGTCGACCCAGTTTGAACCATTCTCCAAGACATTTGGGGGGCAGTCTACCTCAACCCAGTTCCCTTGGAAAAGACTTTAGGCCTCGCGCGTCCAGTGTATCGTCCAGCCGGCTGTCGACGTCACAGAGGAGTTTTGAGGAGAAGTATTCCGCGGATTTGGCGGATTTCGGCGGGTTGAATGAACACAACAACTTCTCCAGGACCTCATCGGTGACTCTGTCTGTGTTCCAGTCTTCATTGGACGAAAATATGCCTTTGGAGCAGACCATCCCGCTTTTGACCTTTTCCAGTGCCAGCATCGATGAAGAAGGCCTCAGTGTTGGACGCAGTGCCATCACGGACTCCATGACGGACTTGGTGCCCACGACGCTAGATGGCTTCAGCATCCGGAACTCGCTCCGAAACATCGATAATCCTCGGCTCACCAAACATTACCAGGACAATCGTCGAGAAGATGAGTTCCATGACATTTCTAGAAAAACAAGGCAAAAGAGCTTTGGTGTTGTGCCCGATATCCCGCTGGAACCGGTACTGGGGCCCGACTCGGACGATAGTGGATCGACTATCGATGAGTACTCCAAGGACGTAGGGTTCGTGCCAAACCCCATCCAACAGGTCCTCTCCAGGTAGCCATAAACAATTACGATGTCAGACAGTCTGTCTACAGGATATACAGTCAGAAAGAAATCATCAACCACTTCATACATTCAATCAGTTTATTTATCACTAATCATGAATCAATCAGTCTATTTATCACTAGTCATGAATCAATCAGTTTATTCATCACTGAGTCATGAGTCAATCAGTTTATTCATCACTAATCATGAGACAATCAGTTTATTCATCACTAATCATGAGTCAATCAGACAATTTCACAGTCAGCTATTAATCACCAGTCTATGGTCCCAATCTATATGAAGCCACCTGAAAAAGTATGAGTTTTGAATGTATTTTGTTGGCTTGTTGGCCTGTTGCATTGATGCTTGCCTTGAATGGCACACTGACTAGATGTTGAACTTCTCGTTGGTCTTGGTATCCACAATCAGACCATCCTTCTTCTCAAGTTCTCCTAGCCACTCGTAAAAGACACCCAAGTCCCGGTTGGCCAAGTCGTCCCGTTCACATGCCTTGAGGTACCACTTCTTGGAAATGTCTCCCAAGTACAAGAAGCGGTTGGCGGAGTCTGCACAGGCCGTGGCCAAGACCAAGTCCTTTTTCGTCAACTTGGACACGAAACCACCGGCGAAGCCTGCATCTGCTGGCAAGTTCATCTCCTTGGGGTAAGCATCTGCAATGGGGCAGTTGTCCACGGAGGCCCACGACTTACCTGTGGATACGGCCACCAACTTGGCGTAGTGCTGAAGATTCAAGTTAAATGCCTTGGCCAATTGGAACGAGTCGGCCACGGCCAAGTTGGTCACAGCCAAAAGGTAGTTGTTGGCGAGTTTGGCAGCAAGGCCAGACCCATGTTTGGGGCCACAGGGGAAGATATTCTTGCCCATGAAGTTCAACAATTTGGTCAAACAAGGAGAGATATCTTCGTGAGATTCCCTGGAAAGCATAAAGGATAAAGTACCTTTTCTGGCACCGGCCACTCCTCCAGATACAGGAGTATCTATGAAATCGAAGTTGGGGATTTCTTTTTTGACGAAATCGTGGACCTTGGTGGAGGTCTGGATATCGATAGTGGATGAATCCAAAAAGACCGTTTTCTTATTGTTGGGCTGCATCTTATAATGGCCAATAAGTTCGGTAACAATACCTTCCACGTGCTTCCCTTCAGGCACCATGGTGATGACGTAATCCAATTGTTTCTGGACATCCGTCACAAAAGCTTCGATGGTGGGTAAAGCCTCCACCGACCCTTTGGCTGTAGGATTGGCGGACTTGGCATCCTGGATGAAGGTCTCCACGTGTTCCGGAACCGTGTCAAACACATATAATTTATCAGAAGACTCCAAGTTGTTATACACGTGACGAGCCATGTGCTGGCCCATGGCGCCAAGGCCAATGAAGCCGTAATCGGCAAGTGACCGGGACGACAGCGAAAGCGCCCTGGTGAAGCTGCGGCAGTTGAGTCTCAACATTATATAATAGTAGTAGTGATGGTAATAAAGACAGGAGTCTAGGTTTCTAGAAGTCTAGGTGATAGCGACTGGATAGTAAGAGTTCGTCAGTCTAGGTAGTAGGTTCAGTATAAGCACTCCGTATGGCTCTGGCAATATATCACTCTGGTGTGGTGCTAAGATCTGGTGCCAGGGTCTGGTGCTAGGGTCTGGTGCTAGGAGTATGGAATTGCAATGGTACGGAATGTAAGGGTCTGCAATTGTATGGTCCTTTGTGTGGTCCTCTGTATGGCCCTTTGTATGATCCTTTGTATGGTCCTGTACTTGTAAATATTTGGCTGCCGAAATTTGCCGGGATTTCAAGACCTTATATACTTGTGCCCCACAGTCTAGACTTGCACTGGCTTATCCGCGGAATACGGTTGCGAATGTGCACACGAGCTGTCAGTGTGGGGTACACCATAGACCGAATGGGAAAGGAGATGTTTGGGGCGAAGTGGGGAAAATAGGAGATTTTTTTATTTCTTTTTTGACTGTATCCGTAGAACGGTCGTGCCGTTGCAAAATTGGCACCCCCTAGCTTTTTGTTTCAATATGTATTGTATGTTTTGTTGTGTGGTATATCTGAGTGGCATGTGATAAGGACGGTATACAAGGCAGTTTGGCCGGGGTAAGTCTTGGTGTTCGGAGGACTTCCCAAATAGGAAATGTTACGCAGTTCTTTCTTCACAGTAGGAAAAAATGAGTTTCCGAGATTTTTTCCGTCTTTCCATTTTGAGTTACACTTTACATTTGGGGTCTAATCTGACCAAATATGGGGAAATACCAAACCGCGCGGTATATGCAGGTAATCTCCATCCTTCAAATTTACTCCAACCATATTCTTTCCATATTCGTCTACTTATTGCTATTAGGACGGTAGACACTGTAGACACTGTAGACACCATTGCTGAACATCACTATAATACATACTAACGTACGACTGACTCATCTCTTCATCTATTCTACTGATTTCTCTACTACTGATTGTCTCTGCTAAAGTATCCAGTAGCAGCTCTAGTAGCACCTCTGGCAAAAGGCTCTAGCAAAAGGCTCTAGTAGCAGCTCTAGTAGTAACTTGATCAAGAAATTGTAACACATCTATTAGCAGATCCATGAGCTTCCAATAGAGCTCCACTACATCGAGACTTCCAGTACCATCGATACTCACTACTAACTCAGCCAGTAATAATATAACTTGATCAAAAAAATAAGGATGGAAATATTAGATATCCAAATATAGAGAAAATAATAATATTTTGGCTGCTAAGCTTATTATGGTAGACATGAACCTTTTAGAGATAGATATGATGGCTTTAAGTAAGGAAGAAATGGGAACTAAGCAAGTAAATCAGAGTAAGTGGAATATGAAGGTTATTAAATGTCACGTGAGTTTCCGAACTGTGGATTCAAGAGTTTTCCAGCTTAAAGACTTAATATTGAAGAAAAAAATAGTACTTTGACACTTTGTTAGTAATTAGCGAGACGCGGGCTCATAACCATAATTATATCCTGAATTATAACTCCAATTATTGCCTCAATTTCAACCTGCTAGTACTATATAAACACTACCCCCTCTTTTCGCTCACGAGGTTTAGATAAGTCTAGTCAAGTCTACTGAAGTCCATTTAAGTCCAGTTACGTCTACTGAAGTCTAGTTATGTCTACTGAAGTCTAGTTAAGTCTACTGAAGTCCAGTTAAATCTACTAAAATCTAGTTACGTCTACTGAAGTCCAGTAAAATCTATTAAAATCTACGGTCTGACCTGTAAGTCTCCAGCTAAGTATTATTCGTACTCAAGAGATTAATATAATCCATTATTATTGTTAGACCCACCATAGACAGGACACTACCTATAAAGGTATTATGGAGCCTCTCAGTCCGATTGTTACAACGGCCATTGCTAACGCCGTGTCACGACCATCGTTGTATAAAGTACTATGATGGTCCTTTCGAATATTTTGGAACAATCCTTCCCATTGTTCTGGTGGAGAGTTTTTCGATGCCACGTTTCTCTCAAAGTATATAAGCCGCTCCGATTTCTCTCTTTGAGGAACCATCAACGAATACAAGTTTAGGTTAAGACACGTTATAAAGAACATAACAACTACACTACTATACTATACTACTACACTACTATACTATAGTACTATACTATACTACTACACTACTATACTATAGTACTATACTATACTACTACACTACTATACTATAGTACTATACTATACTACTACACTACTATACTATAGTACTATACTATACTACTACACTACTATACTATAGTACTATACTATACTACTACACTACTATACTATAGTACTATACTATACTACTACACTACTATACTATAGTACTATACTATACTACTACACTACTATACTATAGTACTATACTATACTACTATAGTACTACACTACACTACTATAGTACTACACTACACTACTACACTACTACACTATACTACTACACCTTAAGATATCTTTTGAGTATCTATTGACTTCAGATAATTAAAATTAATCGGAAGGCTGTAGAGTTTCTTGACCTGAATGTAGAAGTTCTCTAAGTGAAGCTTGTTTAAAGTAGATGGAAAGTGAGTAGCTCAGTGGAGTCTCTGGCTGAAGAGAAATCCAGTGAGAGACATCTAAACAGATAATCATACTAATGAGGTAATTATTACTTATATTTCCACCCAACTTATCTCCGACCAAAACATTTTGTCTATTGCTTTGACTGTAGCTTTGACTGTAGCTTTGGCTGATAGTTCTGAGAGGGTATGAGCCCTGACTGTCACTGAGAATTGCTGGTCTCGTCATATAATGCATCATATATAATTGTAAAGGTTCTTGAAAACATAATATGGTTGTAATCAAAGAGAGTATCGAATTGTAGTGGTGGTGATGTATAAACAGTGAAATCCTTCATAATGTAGTGTATTACCCAAGCCTTAAGAGTGGACATTCAAGCCTAACGGATATCTACCATTTCCACCACCTCTTTTTTACCAAACCAGTCACCATCTGACTATTTTGATTACTGCTCTTGGTCATTTCTAAATATGTATTACCGAGATGTGGAAAACATTAACCGTTGAGTGACTGTGATGCTATTGATTACTTATACTATACTATACTATACTACTACTGTTAGATCCGCCATAAGCAGGGCACAGCCTATGAAGGTATATGAAGCGTCTCAGTCCGGTTGTTAAAATGGAAACTGCAAACATCGTGTCACTGCCATCGGCCATCGTAGCATTTCATACATCGATGGCGCTTTCAAATATGCTGGAACAATCCTTACCATTGTTCAGGGCCCAGCCTATGAAGGTATTATGAATCCTCTCTGTCCGATTATAATACTTAATGGCCAGGCCATCATAGTACTTCGTTCAATGATGGCTACCATTGTTCTGGTGGAGAGTTTTTCGATGCCATGTTTCTCTCAAAGTATGTAAGCCGCTCCGATTTCTCTCTTTGAGGAACCATCAACGAACAAAAATTAAGTTAGGCATAAATGTATTAAAGAACATAACAGCCACCACTCCGCTATACTATTAAACCTTATATTACTACTTGACTATACCAGATTACCTTACCACCACTATACTGCTAGACATTATTTACTGTTAGATTTTGTATGAGTAGTGCTCTATCAATCGGGGATTGAGACCACTTGACCAGTTAATCTCTGAGTCGGTTTCTGGGTTTGTCGGTTTGTCGGTTTGTCGGTTCGTCGATTCTACACCCGTTTTAGTTCACCGTTATGACGGATTACTCTCCTGTAGAGTATTTAAGTATGGCCGATTCCTCTTCCTGAGGAAACCTCAATAAATATAGTTTCTAATGAGTATGAATATACTAAAGAATGTACCACTCTATTATTCTACTACTATACTACTATACTACTGAGTACTGACTACTGACACTAAATAATTTAGTACTAACTGACTACTTATGACTCTTTACTTTCTACTGACTATAACTAATAACTGACTAACTGTTAGATCCGTCATAAGCAGGGCCCTGTCTATGAAGGTATTATGAAGCCTCTCAGTCCGGTTGTTACAATGGCCAAGCCATCATTTTACGAAGTACTATGGTGGTCCTTTCGGCTATTCTAGAACAATCCTTACCATTCATCTGGTGGGTGTTTCGGTGTCACGCTTCTCTCAAACTATATAAGCCACTCCGGTTCCTCTCTTTCAGGAACCAGCAACGAATACAAGTTTAGGTTAAGACACATTCTAAAGAGCATAACAATAACTAGTTTATATCTTTATTTCAATTGTTTTTTTTTTAAAAATAAATGTTGATCGCTATCGAGTATTCAATCATTGTTCCATATGAAAGCCCCCGGAACAGATCGTAGCATGCTACTTCCATAGCACTATGCTCCTCTAGTAAAATATTCAAAATGGCCCTGCGAAACGGGGCGAGTTCATGTATTAATATAATTATTGATAAACCACACTGTTAGACCTACTATGGGTAAACAGACTACCCATGAGGTATCTTTCGAGCCTACGAATGCCAGTGACTCATCCAAGGCACCTTAACCCCTAACTTGGCCTCATCGATTCACCTTACCTCTTGACATGACGTTTAACTGCCCTGCTTTACTCTCTGGTATTCACTGGCTAGCTACATAACTACTCGGATCCTCATTTATTGGGAATCCATCAACGAATGAATATAACTCCCAGTATTAGACGTATTCAAGAATCTAACACACACATTGAAAATGTTATTATATAAATAATATTAAAAATCCTACGACTACGTCTTAAGAATGCTCCAATCAATACTGGCATAACAAATAAGAAAAGTAGGCTAAATTTAGATAAAATTAAGTAGTCAGTAGTCAGTAGTCAGTAGTCAGTAGTCAGTAAAAGTAGTTGTAGGAGTAGTAGGAGTAGTAGGAGTAGTAGGAGTAGTAGTGTAGTAGTGTAGTAGTGTAGTAGTGTAGTAGTGTAGTAGTGTAGTAGTGTGGTAGTGTAGTAGTGTAGTAACACTATTGTATGGAGAGAGAGTATGGAGAAGTAAAGAGTAGTTGTTCGATTCACCATAAACAGGGCCCTGCCTATGAAAGTATTATAAAGTCTCTCAGTCCGATTGTTACAATGCCCATTGCAAACGCCGTGCCACTACCATCGTTGTATGAAATACTATGATGGTCCTTTAGAATATTCTGGAACAATCCTTCCCATTGTTCTGGTGGAGAGTTTTTCGATGCCATGTTTCTCTCAAAGTATATAAGCCACTCCAGCTTCTCTCTTTGAGGAACCATCACGAATACAAGTTTAGGTTAAGACACGTTATAAAGAAGATAACAATTATAGTCATTTATATTTTATATGGATCCTCAACTACCATAATTAATAGTATACTCCACAATCAGTTACGTTCCTATTTTGGACCAAAAACCATGTGTCAGTTTCTTATGATTCCAAGCTCTTTACCTTGATCATGTGTTGGTCGTTACAAGTTCGTTTCTTTAATCGCAACAAGAAGGCATACATTTCTTCAGGGCTCATAACGCGTGGGTAACTCTACTCTACTCTACTCCACTCTACTCTCTTCTACTCTACTCTACTCTCTTCTACTCTACTCTACTCTACTCTCTTCTACTCTACTCTACTCTACTCTACTCTCTTCTACTCTCTTCTACTCTACTCTACTCTCTTCTACTCTCTTCTACTCTCTTCTACTCTACTGTACTACACTACACTACTAGACTATTTTATATGGATCCATAATCAGATCTACCAGGTAGGAAACTACTCATAGAGTTATTACCCATAGAGATATTTTAAGCCTATGCAGTCCGATCCTAATAATAGTCAGGTCTGTTGGACTTTGGCATTCCTAGATCCATAATTTCTGATACTGTTCTGTATTAGGATATCCAGGAAATTCTGGTTACTCGTGCTACCGCTCAACCTAGAAAGGAATCCCCTCGATATATACTTGGGATTCCATGGACTCCTTATTCCTGTACCGGACTTGTTAATCTATTATCTGAAGTCAAATCTGACTCCCCTGACAACCAAGACTCAGTTATACTAGTCTGCACTCATGCGTTTCTCGGAACCTTATGAGGCTTGTCCAATTCCGTTGTACTGTAGGTAACACTGTAGATTAGATAACGCATTTTCCGCAACCATAGTTACGGCACCAGGTGGACCATAGATTAACCATGGTGTGATTTCCAGTGGACAAGTTACTAAGGGATACTATCCTCATAGTCTCTTCAAGGTATGTAAACACTTCAGGGTGTTTACTTCAAGGGTGTTTACTTCAAGAGAGGAAGAAGATGTAGAGTTGTCAGTCCATTGAAGTATTGGTGGGACTGGGCTTTGGAGACATCGGCACCAGGCGGTTATAGTAACCACAGGTTCATATAAAGAACAGGTTCATATAAAGAACAGGTATATGAAGAACAGGTATATGAAGAACAGGTATATGAAGAACAGGTATATAAAGAACAGGTGCTTGTTACCGCACTATCCCTGCAAGCCATTGGGGATACTGAGCGCGTTCACCTTGTTATAGTGTTTTTCAAAACTATCAAACCAGCGCGACAAAATGTTTCGAACCAAGAAGAGAATGGTTCAAACCAGCGAGGCAAAACGATTCAAACCAATAATTCAAAAAAAATGTTTCGTACACCCCTAACAAGTTTTTGTATACAGGATAACAAGGAAACCAGTTAGGTTCCATCCATTTTTCACGCTTGATTGGTATTGCAAGACTTTTGTCCCAAATGTAGTACCATAAGAGGTAATCCTCCAGATTTAAGATTTCAGAATATTGAATTCTAATAAAAGTTGGTGTGAAATATTATGACATTTGGTTTGAAAAACTGTGCGAAGGGGTACGAAACATTTTGTCGCATTGGTTTGAAACATTTTGTCGCATTGGTTTGAAACATTTTGCTAGTGTAGTTCGAACCATTTTGTCACGCTGGTTTGAATAGTTTTGTCACGCTGGTTTGAATAATTTTGAAAAACACTGTACCGGTTTTCAACAAACACATTACCTGCATACACGGGGCAGCATATCTCACATGTTCAACACAACAGTTATCCATTAGTCTATGACCTGCACATAATATAACACTGGCCTGTATACAACACACTACTTAGTACCTTGATCCATGTGTTGACGACTCTAGAACTACAATTAGTGTTAAGAAAGCATTGGTATTAATTAATGTCGAGAAGCAATTTTAGGAGAGATAGTGGTCATGTAATACTAGTAATGGTAATAATTAAAGCAGTTGTAGCATTGAGACGGCATAGAGTCACTATTGTAGATAGATTGTTGGTCAGTACTAGTTTGTATGGTGTTAGTTTGTATGGTATTAGTCAGTAGTAGTCAGTAGTAGTCAGTAGTAGTCAGTAGTAGTCAGTAGTAGTCAGTAGTAGTCAGTAGTAGTCAGTAGTTGTCAGTAGTTGTCAGTAAGAGTCAGTAGCAGTCAGTAAGAGTCAGTAAGAGTCAGTAAGAGTCAGTAAGAGTCAGTAAGAGTCAGTAAGAGTCAGTAAGAGTCAGTAAGAGTCAGTAAGAGTCAGTATAGCATTCATTCCAACCACGGAACGATATCTGGGAGTGTTTAGTTGCTTCAGCTTGCCAATTCTGTAGAAGAAAACTGTAGCGATATGTGAAGGTGAAGGTATGAAGGTACCACAGTCAGAAATAAGGTACATTATTATACGAAAAATATATAATATATGAATATAGAAATATGTTGGGCTCGTGTTGCTACATCCCGTACTCTGTTTATTATGTTCATTTGCAGATGATTCACCAGAGGGAAACTCGAGCTACTAAGTAGTCGACAGTCTGTATAGTATACTCTGTATGTAGTGTTACTAATACAGGTACTAGTGGGAACGTAGTAGTAGTGGTCTACCAGTGATGATAGTAGTAGTAGAGGTAGTAGAGGTAATAGGTATGGGTATACTATCCCTATCAGTATTATAGTAGCAGTATTGTAGGGGCAGTATTATAGGGGCAGTATTATAGGGGCAGTATTATAGGGGCAGTATTATAGGGGCAGTATTATAGGGGCAGTATTATAGGGGCAGTATTATAGGGGCAGTATTATAGGGGCAGTATTATAGGGGCAGTATTATAGGGGCAGTATTATAGGGGCAGTATTATAGGGGCAGTATTATAGGGGCAGTATTATAGGGGCAGTATTATAGGGGCAGTATTATAGGGGCAGTATTATAGGGGCAGTATTATAGGGGCAGTATTATAGGGGCAGTATTATAGGGGCAGTATTATAGGGGCAGTATTATAGGGGCAGTATTATAGGGGCAGTATTATAGGGGCAGTATTATAGGGGCAGTATTATAGGGGCAGTATTATAGGGGCAGTATTATAGGGGCAGTATTATAGGGGCAGTATTATAGGGGCAGTATTATAGGGGCAGTATTATAGGGGCAGTATTATAGGGGCAGTATTATAGGGGCAGTATTATAGGGGCAGTATTATAGGGGCAGTATTATAGGGGCAGTATTATAGGGGCAGTATTATAGGGGCAGTATTATAGGGGCAGTATTATAGGGGCAGTATTATAGGGGCAGTATTATAGGGGCAGTATTATAGGGGCAGTATTATAGGGGCAGTATTATAGGGGCAGTATTATAGGGGCAGTATTATAGGGGCAGTATTATAGGGGCAGTATTATAGGGGCAGTATTATAGGGGCAGTATTATAGGGGCAGTATTATAGGGGCAGTATTATAGGGGCAGTATTATAGTGGCAGTATCATAGTGGTCCTGGGCTCTATTAGAGGTACTGGTAGCGACAGTGGTGACCGTAGTGACAGCGGTGACCGTAGTGACAGTAGTGATATAGTGACAGTGACACTGTTAAAAGTCTATTAGTATGATTAACAATAACTAATTCTAATATCGTATACGAATTTTACTCCAATATACAGTCCATATAACCACATCAATTGTTGGGTATACTTGACTTGAGGCTATAATCCCATGCTAAGAAATAAACCTCTGTGGACCTGCATATAAGCTATCGGATCTCGCATCTCCAACCACTGATTCGGCGCTCTATTTCCGTCCTGGGTCCACTTGCAAAGCCACAAAATAACCATTTGCATTTTGAAAAGTTTGGTTATGAGGATGAGAGGTTACATGACCCTGAATTCAAGTCATAAAGGTAAAGTACTGCATCCAAAAAACCTGTCCAAAATCTGTCCAAAATCTGTCCAAAACCTGTCCAGTCTCCACACTCTTCCTCCATGCAGCGCGGCGCACTATAAAAGGCTTCCTATCTACCTCCACCCCAAATTTACTTCACTTCCAACACCAAAATCAACACTGCCACCAAAATAAACACCACCACCAAAATCAATACCAACACATTAACACCTCAAACTTCATTTTTTTCTGATGCCTCAATCTTCTGCTAGCAGCCAGGTTCCGGAGAAAACATCGTATGGCACTAAGAAACCAGGGCCTGCATACTTCCCCCAGGCAGGGTCCAAGATCTATGCTGACAAGACTCTTTATAGCAAGATCGGAAAGGCTGCCAAAACAAAAACACAAACATATTTGTGTCCACCCCGCCGTGGAATCGCTATAAAAGTGCCTGCCAAATCCATTGTCAGATTGACCACCCCTGAAGGGCCCCAGGTGTGTGACCTCAACATCTGGAACCAACACAATCCCCGGGAGAGATTCTGGGCTGCAAGAACACGCCAATTGCATTCGGCCCACGTGTCCACGTACGACCGGTTATGGTCCATTTTGCCGTTTTTGCGGCCTTTGGTCACCATCACCGCAGACACCTTGGGAGGAAGACACACGGAGTGGGGAGGCCGCATCAACGATACTTTGGGCACCCGCTGTGATCCATATGTGGATAAACTCATTTCGGGCGAAGATAACGATTTCCACTGCCACTCCAACCTTGTGCGTGCGGTGCTCCCTCTTGGGTTGACGGAATTCGATGTGCACGACGTTTTGAACGTGTTTCAGGTCACGGGCTTGAATGAGTACGACCAGTACTTCATGGAGGCTTCACCAGCCACCAAAGACGATTACTTTGAGATGTTTGCCGAGCAGGACTTGATCATTGCAATCAGTGCATGTCCTGGAGGTGACTTGTCCAATTGGGACTGGGGCGAAAAGGACGGAGACAATAAGAAAATGGTCGACAACTGTAGGCCATTGGGAATCGAGGTCTATAAATTGGACGATGAGAGCGTCTTGGACGGCTGGACGCCTCCGGAGTATGCTCCCTACAAGGGCAGACACGGGCTCAAGGACCCCAATTAGATTGTCCACCAAGACTGCAGTGTCAATATTTGGCGAATGATAAAGGACAGTCTTACCAAGTGACAGTATAACAATGGACATCAGAAAGGCACTCGGTGCTTGCTAGGATCCCATAGAGATTTAATCATATAAATATGATTTACTTATATCTTTATATAAGTATTTCCCGAGGAGTTTAGTGAGTTGAAAGGCACTTGGTGCTTGCTGGGATCTGTCTTGGGACTTGAGTATCAAATTTTGGATATAATTTGAATGCAATTGTGGCCTGTAGGAAGCAAGATTAGATGTCATAAGTTTATGCCTTGTACCTCCTTAGGTTGTATATTGCATCAGCTCAATTATTCAAGAAGCAGGTAGTGGTTGAACAGTAAAACTTGAGAAGTAGAAAGTATCTTTTTTTGCATGGAAAACCTTAGGGGATAGTATCAGTAGCTGGCAATATACTGGACTATTAGTCACCGCCTTAGTTATAAAATGTGTAGACATAAACAACGTCTTCTTGTTCGTAGACTTAATCTTGTTTTGCCGTTATATGATACAGTGTCATAAAACCTGGCATGAATGATTAGTGTGCAAGCCAGTCCTCTATTCAACCACAGCCCCAAATTCATCACTGCTATATTTTAATATATTGGATTCCACAACCTTGAAATTTTGTGCAACAAACGTCTTTCTTTGCAATAATTATATGGATGTGGCCAAGAATGGATGCGGTATGTGAGTCTGAGAATATAGACTTGCAGAATTTGCACATCGATAAGAAATGGAGGGTCTTCTGGATATACTGTCACATACACTTTGCAAGTCTTCCACAGCATGTGATAACTTATAAGGTATTGATCAGAGAAGGTCCAATTCCTCCCTATGGTATCACCCCAAATAAGCTAGGACTCCACATCGCTCCATTCTAAGTTTGCAAGCTCCTAAGAAATTGCGAAAGTCGAGTCACCAGTCAACTATCGACTTGTGATGACACCACAAGACTAAGGCAGCAAAGTTCTCCGCATTAGTCAATTAAGCTCACAAAAGACAATCCCAGATGAATATTTCACCCCACTACCAAATGACGTTGGACTCAAACAGTACAAAGACGGGTCAGAACTAGTTGAAGTGGAGGAAATTCTAAGACATAGAGAAGTCAGCCGAGGCTCCCTTTTATCTGTACGGGCAGATGTACAGCAGAACACACACAAGGTGAAATTATTAAGGTCCGAGCTGAAAACTTGAAGGTACCCGCACCTCAGCTCTATCGGGAATATGTTCAAAAACATGGACTTCGGGGGGAGGGATGTCAGATTCACCTTAGGTAGTGCTCTACCTATTGGGGGTATTATGAAGCCAAGCCTCTCTGCCTGATACTAACAATGTCCATTGTATAAGATCTTCTATCCAGCCATCTACCAGCTATCATTGTAGGAGGTACCAGGATGGCTTGCGGCGAGCTAGAAAAATGACTGTTATGTTTCTGGTAAAAAGTTACACAAGCAGCTCAGGTTCCTCCTTTTGAGGAATAATCATCGAATAAAGATAACTTAGTACTTAATGTCATGACAAGAAGCTAACATGGAGGTCATACCGGATGTAGTCTGTAGTGTGTAGTGTGTAGTCTGTAGTCTCTAATTTCTAGCCTGTAGCCTGTAGTCTGTAGTCTCTAGTCTGTAGTTTCTAGCCTGTAGTCTTTAGTCTCAAGTCTTTGTCTTTGTTTTTGTCTGTACTTTCTAGTCTGTAGTCTATAGTCTCAAGTCTTTGTCTTTGTCTTTGTCTGTAGTTTCTAGCCTGTAGTTTCTAGCCTGTAGTCTGTAGCCTGTAGCCTTAGTCTTTGTCTGAAGTCTGTAAGAAGTGGCGAGCACCACCTTGGATTAAGTGGATTAAGTGGATTAGTGGATTAAAGTTCGATTCAAATACCCATGCTTTTTCATGGCCTTTTTTTTCTCCGAAATTTTGGCTCAGAATCAGGGCGAATGCGCTCCCTTATATATTCGCGCCTCCCCGGTCCTGTATGGTTGATGGTTGCAAATAAACAGGGCGGGGTGAGAAAGGGGAAATTGCCTATAAAAAGGCCCCCTCCCCCCAAGTATCTAGTAACCTTTTTTTTCTCATATGTCTTTTTACTCCTCAACGTTGTCTTGATACGACATCCAGGCAATACAAAATGACTCATGCATTCATACACTCATACTACTTGCCCACTACTTGCCCACTGCTTGCCCACTGCTTGCCCACTACTACTGACTCTTAGTTATTCATGATGCCTCCCTACCATAAGTTATATCACTGTTGATCATATTAAATACAGACTTCATATAACTTCACATATAATTGGAAGAGGCTCATTAGTGGATTAGTCTTTTTGCCACACTATTATATGCCGTATCACTAGGTCCTGGTGATACACTTGGTGTTACTTCGGGTAGGAGACCATCCAGCGTTATCCCTTTAGTTCTGTGTTTGTATCTACCACCAATTGATTGTTTTCATAAAGGAAATTAAAATCATGTCTATCGAAGACGACAGTGGAACGAGTATCAGAATACCAGATGACAGTGGAATGGGATATTCTGATTGTGATACCAGCTATGGAATTGGCCCTTCTTGATTTCAATCCAAATACTAGCATTTTAGCCGTGTTTGTGAAAAGTTGTTCAGTTACAGTGATCCTCAAAATATTCGTTCCTACTTTTCATAAAATGTCTTACATTCAAGGAACAAAGGCTGAAACAGGATAATTATCATGAAAACAAGGGCGCATAACCATGAAAATTCCGAATTCAATCTTACAAACGATAGAAGGTTAATGGAGTATTGTTAAGAGTTGTGATATACACTCGCATATTGTGGGACGATTATCATGTTAGACTTCAATAAGTCTCTTAAGTGAGGAACTTCAGTGATCATTTCTGTTGCTTATATTCTTATCTGTGTCTAACTATACTTGGAGATCCTTGTATCTTATACCTCTGATTCGATAATTCCTCATAAGAATATTCACATCCATTCTTATATGCTCCATCTCTCTCTGTCGTCAAACTCTTACCGACATTGTCTTTTCCCAAGACAATGGCCAGAGCTAGACAAACCCTAGGCGAGAGCTAGACGAGAGCCCAACATTGTTTCATCTGTATACATTCACTTGAACATGCAGTTCCCTCACGTACACTGATGACTCAAGTTCGACAGTACCTTGACTCCGTGTGTTGACAGACTGTCATAAAAGACTGTAAGAGACTGTCATAAAAGACTGTAAGAGACTGTCATAAAAGACTGTAAGAGACTGTCATAAAAGACTGTAAGAGACTGTAGTAAAAGACTGTAATAAAAGACTGTAAGAGACAGTAATAAAAGACATGCAGTAGAATAAAGTACGAGAAATGTCCATAGCTATCTATGGAGTAAGAACATAAGAGCCATATATTCCGAATAGAGTCGATACACCACAAGTAAAATGAGAAGAGACATACGGGGCTAGCGTACAACTGAGTCCATTTCAAGTATAACAGCACATCCGTACTTGACAGAATTAAAAGGATGTGTTAAAATTAGCCTGTGGAGGCCATATGTTCGACCATATGTTCGGCCATACGTTTAGAGAGCCACTTGATATACTAAAAGACGATTCGTGATGTGGCTGGCTGAGCTTGATCTGAAACTCCCTTTAGTGTAATATGAGATTATTAAGTCAAGAGACTTTGAGTCATGACAACTGTTAAGTCATAACTATTGAGTCATGGGAAGTCTGGGACTCGGAGGACCAGAATAGTTCAGGACTCGGAAGACAATCTAAGTGTAAACCTAAGCCGAATCTTCTTCAGTTCAGTTCAGTTCAGTTCAGTTCAGTTCAGTTCAGTTCAGTTCAGTTCAGTTCAGTTCAGTTCAGTTCAGTTCAGTTCAGTTCAAACAAGTTCAAACCGGATAAGACCAGTTCAGATCAGTCCAGTTGAGTCTTGTCCATTTCAGTCCAAACCATTGAGTCTATTTCAGCCAGAATAAATGGATTGATGCCAGTGGATGTAAATAGCCTTGTTGCTCTTGGACCACTTGGCCGGCTAGCTATACACCGAGCCCATAAGATGGCCTGGCAGAAGCTTGGGCAGCGGAAAAAGACTCACGTAAGCAGCATTTTTGAAACCTCTTCAAACCATGACCATCATGAATCATTACTGAATCACACTTGAAACATCACTATATACAGTACCACCTTCCTAATACTTCATTAATGTAAAATGCTTCACTTATGCAATTCTTCAAGAGGTACCATCGATGGAATTACCTAGCCATTCACTCAATTCATCATTCAAAATAAACCCAGCCACGTTGCTTCCTGTATACTTGACCTGGTCTCCACGGTCTAGGACTGCATCCAAGTACTCGAATGCTTCCTTCGTTTCTTCATTGGCTCCCACGAGTTCCATGCACTGCACGGTGGCGTCCTTGCCGATTTCAAGTGTTAGCAGAAAATTGTACTTAGGATGTGTGAAAACATGGCTGAATTTGGGCGTGTTCCCGTACCTCCAGTCCCATTCCATGAGCTGCTGAGCAGTGTGGTGGATTTCTTCGGGAAGCTGAACATCTTTGTCGATAAAAAGGTGAGGAAATTCAGGCGTTCCATTTCCTAATTTGGAAATATCTTCTTCCCCTTGACTTTTCGTAAATTCTTTCCTGACTAGGCTCATAAACTCCTCGTTTGGAAGGTGTACATTGGTCACCGGAGACTTTACAGACGAAACGGCAGATGTGGACTGCACACAGCCCAAGGCTCCTTCTTCCCGGTGCAAAAGTTGTCTTAAAACATCGAGTTTCAGATTTAGAAGCATTGTGCCGTGGTGGTACGACTTTCCCTTGGAGAGCTTATATGCAGACCCAGACACTTTAAAAGCGCCCTTTTCCGTGACTATATCGCCCCGGTCATTGACAAGGAGTTTTTTTTCCGGTCCCAAAGCCAGATTGACCGCCCGGCATATAAGCTCTGCAAACAAAAACCGGTCAAATTTGTCCTTGGTGGTCATGTAAGAGAAGTTGACATTTCCTGTGTCGTGCACGACCGTGCCTCCGCCCGACCGGCGCCGGAGCAATGGAACCCGGAGCAGCTGAAGTGCCGGCAAATTGACCTCTTTCCAAGGGTTCTGGTTTTTGCCAATCACCACGCATGGCGAGTTTGTGTAGAATAATAGCCGGTCACTGTAAACATGCTTCTGTGCAGGCATCCGGTTATAAACGTAGTCTTCGATGGCTAAGTTAAGGTAAGGGTTACGAAGCCCTGATGTTAGCATTGCCGTTTTGGGAAGCTCACAGAATTCCTCAAATTCTATCGGCCAATGGGCTCGTTGCCGAAGCGACTGGATCTGGGGAGATTCCTGGTAGTGCTGGAAATCCTGCAAATTGAAGAGATCGTCATCTGCAGGAGTGAGTTCATTTTCAAACGGCACTTGGGTGAATGTCCGCTTTGGAACTTGTCTTCGTAGCAACCGAAGCATGGGTGGTTTAAACGTGTTTCAGAAATGTTTCAGAAATGTTTCAGATGTGCTTCATCGCATATTACGCGGTGCACGGGTTTTTTTTTACATGGTGTACGGGTCTTTACTCTGAGGTGTACGGGTGTTTAATCTCTGGTGTACGGATCTAGGTCTCATGTGTGTAGGTCTATGAACCTCATCACTTATATACTACACATGGACCGTACCCTCTCGTTTGAGGAACACCTCTTAAAACGGAGCTATACGCATGACGCCCAGATCCAAGCGCTCCTAACCACGCGCTACCGGGGCGTCGATGAAGGTACGGAGCCGTATCTTGCCCTTGTTCCCACTATGGCAGACACTACGACGCCCAAAGAAGACACCAGCAATGCTGATTTTTTCAAAAATCATTCCCGGAAGCCAACGGCGTCTCGGAGGTTAAATACGAGGACTTCCATGAAAATATACGTCAAAAGTACCCTAGCCAACCAAAAGAAAGCATTCAAAACGGTCCAGCAGGCCCGGAAAAAGGGTTATGCAGTTAATATAGACAAATTGGTCCAGAAATATGAAATCCCGAAGTTTGAAACGTTTATGGGGCTCAATGGGATGTGGTGTTCGTATATGCAGGATCTTTTATTTGGGGAGCAAAAAAACCCAAATTTGAATATGGTTTTACCCCGGCTCTCTACTGCAGACTATAACGGGTGCCTATTGACAGTTCTCGAGTCACGTGACCGCAATCTTGTGGGTATGCAGGGAATAGTGGTGCATGATCTGCAATATACGTTTATTTTGGTTGTTCGGCCTAAGGAAAATACTGGGCGGACGCTTTCTGCGGCCGAAGAAGTGGGAGGGATGCGTGTGGTGGCCAAAGTAGGCACTCTTTTTGGGTTCGACGTGCCTGTGAACGACCAGGACTGCATAGGGTTCACGATTGTGGGCCTGAGGTTTCAGTTAAGAGCCGTAGACCGATCAGCCAAGAAATTCAAGAGTCATAATGTGGATAAGATATGTTAGAGTAATGTATTAGGGTTGGTACTGTATGTAAGTTGTTGGTCACGTGATATTGGTTTAGAATGTACGATTTTTCCCCAAACAGTCATGGAAAGTTTATATAAGGTAATATTGAGGTTTAATATATGAATCAGCGATGTTTCGTTTTAAATCTGTATGTATTTTTTGATGACTGGATCAAAAGATTTGAATTAATATGAGTGTACTGCATATACGCACTGGAAATCAACTAAACAAAGTGGAGAATATATTTAGACCTGAAATTTTCACCTGAATATTTCAAGCTAACACGGTTGTTAATATCGACATTATTATTAATTCATACGTTTTCATACCAAAAATAAGAACGATACTAGCTCTTCTCCTGCATACGGCGTATCTATGGTATACTTCTACAGTCATCCTCTACAGTCTTTATACGTGTTTGAAAGCCAGCAAGGAAGTTAATTATGTTTCTCGGAAAACCCCACCACAGCGCTTTTTAAACTAGCATCTGTATCTTGAGCAAGCTAAAATATACATCAGTTCTTTTAAACGATAGCCATATGCAGGATTTCCGTAAATCTTAAGGGTATTCAAGGCCTAATCAATCAGGAAATCTTTAGACAAAGGTTTTCTGCATATTCTTTGCTTTGAACGCTTTATATGATTATTTTGGTAACCCCTATTTGGGTACAAACCAATATGGATTACTTAAAAGGTAATTGTCTTAACCATTAGACTATTAGCTCATTATAAATAACCCATTATATGGGAATATAGATATATATTTGCCTTCGGAAATAATTGAACTTACACCAGTCGCGCTTCAAGCGAATGCTCTACCATTTAAGCTACAAAAGCAAATCAAGAGCTGTTAGACATGGAATTTACCCAATTGAATACAGGATTCTAATGTGGCAGCAGTGCTCCACAGCAACATTCCCCATTAATAGTCTCTGCAGATGACCCCGCTTTTATGTCGGACTCGCCGAAGGTGCCCGATATATAAAGGGGGCGAGATCCTAGCTTTGAACAGCAGAACTCCACTAAGAAGGAAGAAGGAAGTACTCCACTACCTTACCTTAGATACTTATAGTCTAATACAGTTATCATTAATTAACTAAGATTACCCATAACGCTGATCGGGCGAGTTCCTACTAATAGTAGCCGTTCAGAATACGTAACCATCGTTAGGTCATCGTTCCTGGAAAAGATCCGATTAACATTGACAAGCCGTTAGAAGCTTAGACCCTATGCGAATACAGGCTTAACGTCCCAGGTCGCATCATAATTCTAATAAGAGCAAGTACAATCGAACTAATATAACATGTGTTGAAGACATGCACTGTACCATTAAGTGATATTCTTATTATAAATTCTGGAAGACCCGTTTTGGCGATTCCCTAAAGGCAAGACAGGGTCATACTTTTATATGCCGACCGGACAAGATATGCCGACCGGACAAGAAAGCGGTTTTTCCCCAATGTATCATAGTACATCCAGTGGCTGTCTGAAAGGGCCATACCACGGGTGTCTCCAAGCACACAGACATTTTCACTGTAGCATTATGTACAGTGTACTTGTATAGTCCATAGTATTCCTTGTTTATGAACTCTATCTAGTCCTATACTACACTATACTACACTATACTACACTATACTACACTATACTACACTACAGTACACACTACAGTACACACTACAGTACACACTACAGTACACTATACTACACTACAGTACACACTACAGTACACACTACAGTACACTATACTACACTATACTACACTACAGTACACTATACTACACTACAGTACACTATACTACACTACAGTACACATTACAGTGCATACCACAGTAGACACTACAATAAAGACTTGAGATGGGAAATTGGGCTTCAGAGTACAGTGTAGTAGTGGTTTTGGTAGAGTATAGATTTATCGATTAACAGAGTAATGGTAGAGTATAGTATAAGTTCCAGTGTTAGTATGGTATTATAGAGTGGAGACAGTCCAGCACCCGTGCAGGACCGGTAACGGTTGTAGAAGACCTGGTGTCGTCTGAGTGGACGATTTGGAGCGTTGGCACTCTTCATACGTTTCAATGTAGAGCGTGCAAAATTTGTGCATATTCTTCCAGTAGTAGTTTCGACTGAGAAGCTCACACGTTTTGTCAACCCTTCGATGGTCTGCGAGCGGGTCGTGGTGGCAGATCTTCATGATTTCAGCGCGGCAGCGTCCTGTCGGAATGCATAGGCACCGAAATTCATAGGGGCTAACTGCGTAGGTGAGGAGGCCGCGCCAAAGGCTATACAGTGTTTTTCAAACCTATTCAAACCACCGCGACAAAATGATTCAAACCACACTAGCATAATTAAACAAACCAATACACATGACCCCTAACAATGTGTTGTATGCAGGATAACAAGAAAACCCAGTTCAGTTTCAGTTTCTTCCCATTTTTACCCTTGATTGGTACTTGATCCTTGATTGGTACTGCAAGACTTCTGTCCTAAATGTAGTATGATATGAGGAAATCGTCCAGATTTAAGATTTCAGAATATTGAATTCTAATGAAAGTTGGTGTGAAACATTATGCCATTTGGTTTGAAAGACTGCAAAGGGGTACGAATCTTTTTGAATTATTGGTTTGTTTAATTTTGCTAGTGTGGTTTGAATACTTTAGAAAAACACTGTACTTGTCGAGTTTGGTTTTCATCTTTGGTGGATAACGTTCGTCTTGTGAAATAAAATGGAACGTCGAGCCGAATTCAGGGTCTTAAGGGATGTCTACCATAAGCGTACGGATGAATTAAGGGATATCTTGAATTTCGAAAACGGCTTTTAATTCAAGTGTGGTCGGTGGGTCGGAATCGATTTCTTTCCTGCTCAAACAATCTGCAACTCGATTGCGTTCTCCTTGGATATATTTTATCTCAAATTCATATTCGGCGAGGAATTTTATCTCAAATTCATATTTGGCGACGAAATCAAGGCTCCGAATAATACGTGCAGATGGGTTTTTGAGACGGCGAATGTATTGCAAGGAATGATGGTCAGTGTAAAGAATAAATGGTTTGTCCACGAGATAGTGGCGCCATTTTCTTTAACGCGTGTAAGATCGCAAGAAATTCCTTCTCGTGCGTATCGTATCGTAATTCAGCATCTTGAAATTCCCGAGATTCGTAAGCGACAACTCCTAGTAACTTGTTATCTTTATCGACTTGATTGAGTACTGCGCCGGAGTAGTAGTTGCTGGCGTCTGTGTAGACCACATAAGTCTCTTAAGGATTTGGAAGGATTAAAATAGGGGGTGAGGTGAGTTTGTCCCTGAGTTTTTCGAAGTTAGACTGTTGGTCGACGGTCCATGGTGTTTTGCCGGCGATGTAGTCATGAATACAGTGTTTTTCAAAACTATTCAAACCAACGCGGCAAAACGATTCAAATCACACTAGCAAAATGTTTCGTACCCCTTCGCACAGTCTTTCAAACCAAATGGAAGAGTTTTTGTATACAGAATAACAATAAAACAGGTTTGGTCCCTTCTGTTTGGACCCTTGATTGGTACTGCAAGACTCCCAAATGTAGTACATATGAGGCAATCATCCAGATTTAAGGTTTCAGAATATTAAATTCTAATAAAAGCTGGTGTGAAACATTACGCCATTTGGTTTGAAAGACTGTGCGAATGGGTACGAAACTTTTTGCTACTGTGGTTTGAATCATTTTGTCATGCTGGTTTGAATAATTTAGAAAAACACTGTACAAGCGGTGTATTTCGCGGTGTATTTCGCGAAGTCCTTAATGAACCTCCGGTAGTAGCCCGCGAGACCGAGGAAACTTTGTGGTTCTTTGACCGATCTAATGCCTTTCCAATCCGCAATGGTTTGAATCTTGTCCGCGTTGGTTCGTATGCTGTTCTTACTAATAACGTGTCCTAGGAAATTCAAATCAGTCTGGAAAAAGTAACACTTGCTGGCTTTGGCGGTAAGCTTGGCTTCTCTTAACCGTTGTAGGACTATCTTGAGGTGCTTCTTATGGTCTGCTTCGTTCTTTGAGAAGACTAGTATATCGTCAAGATAGACTATGAAACATTCTCGTAACGAAGTGTTAAAGACTTAGCGCAGTTATGAAAGCCCAGAACTCCACTGCTTAAGATTAACGTATTGAAGATAAATACCAATACCTCCTATTATATTACACTAGTAAAGACCACTACCACTGACCAGGCGAGTTCCTACTATAAGTAGCCCTCAGTATTCCTTAGACTTCCGTCAGGTCATCGTTCCTGGAAGATCCTTATCACTTATATAAGCCCGTTAGAAGCTTACACCCCTTACGGATACAGGTTAGAGCCTCAGGCCGCATATTAAAATAGAGTGGAGACAGTGTAGTATATTAGAATAGTGGAGACAGTGTGGACTATTAAAATAGAGTGGAGACAGTGTAGTATATTAGAATAGAGTGGAAACAGTGTGTTCTATTAAAATAGAGTGGAGACAGTGTAGTATATTAGAATAGCGTGAAGACAGTGTAGTATATTAGAATAGAGAGGAGACAGTGTAGTATATTAGAATAGAGAGGAGACAGTGTGGTATATTAGAATAGTGGAGACAGTGTGGTGTATAATATAGGTTTTCCTCTTCGATTCACTGAAAAACGTCGGTCAAATTCATAAAATCATCATTGAATATACTAATAATTAGGTATTGGACGTTCTAACAAGAATCTTACACTTTCTGAGGAATTTCTTTTCAGCTATCGAAGTTTAGATTGCTGTCTCTCCGTTAATCATTGACATGTATTACATGTGAGACCTTTCATTGGTAAGCACACTAGTCATAGAGGTCTTTCGAGCCTCAGAAGGTCAAAAGTCATCCCCTGTGTCATGATATAGACACATTGTCTCACCTCAACTCCCTGGTTCACCCAGTTAATTACTTACCCAGTTAGTTATTTACCCAGTTAGTTATTTACCCAGCTAGTTATTCACCGAGTTAGTTATTTACCTAGTTAGATATTTACCTAGTTAATTATTTACCTAGTTAGTTATTCACCCAGTTAGTTATTCACCCAGTTAGTTATTTACCCACTTAGTTATACCCAGCTAGTTATTCACCCAGTCAGTTATTCACCGAGTTAGTTATTTACCCAGTTAGTTATTTACCCACTTAGTTAATCACCCACTTAGTTAATCACCCACTTAGTTAATCACCCACTTAGTTATTTACCTAGTTAGTTATTTGAGCAGCTGGAACCATCAACACACAAATAAAAATAAATATAAGGACTACTTGGTAGAGCCACAACTAAAAGTCTGACTTACGGTTATATGGCTCTCAGCTCTCACCAACCCACAATCCCACACATTGTGTAGATTATTTAATACATCTTCCGTCAACAAGTACCTAGCGTGTACGGAGTCAAGGTACTTCGCAGATGTATGGCATGCAGACTAGTGAAGTATTAGGTTACCAGTGGGTGAAGAGTTTTCACCCACTCCGACACATATCGCACTTTGGTCTTGTAAGGTATAACTTACATGTCCCTGTATATCAATATATACTAAAACATAGGTTGAAATCTTCCGCAAGGATAGTTGTGGCACCAGGTGGAGGTGGACCATAGATTAACCATGGTGTGATGTCCAGTGGAAAGTTACTGAGAGACACTAACCTCATAGTCTCGTCAAAGTATGTAAACACTTCAAAGGTGTTTACTTCAAGGGTGTTTACTTCAGGAGTGTTTACTTCAGGAGTGTTTACTTCAGGAGTGTTTACTTCAGGGGTGTTTACTTCAGGGGTGTTTACTTCAAGGGTGTTTGCTTCAAGAGAGGAAGAAGAGAGTTGTCAGTGTCCATTGAAGTATTGGTGGGTCTGGTCTTTGGAGACATCTTGGTATGCCCAGACAGATGAAATGCCCCAGACAGATGATATTTCATTCAGTTACTTAAAAGATGGATAAGGTCCAGACTCCCTTATATATGTGGGAGGTCTACCTTCACGGCACCAGGAGGTTGTAGTAACCACAGGTTCATATAAAGAACAGGTTCATATAAAGAACAGGTTCACATGAAGAACAGGTATATGAAGAACAGGTATATGAAGAACAGGTGCTTGTTACCATGCTATCCATGCAAGCTATTGGGGATAGTGAACGCGTTCACCTTGTTACCGTTTTTCAACATACTGTAGCACTGTTGTACTGTAGCACTGTTGTACTGTAGCACTGTTGTACTGTAGCACTGTTGTACTATAGTACTGTGTACTGTAGTAGTGTACTAGTGTAGTACTGTGGTAATATAGTACTGTGGTAGTGTAGTGTAGTACTGTAGTACTGTGGTAGTGTAGTGTAGTACTGTAGTACTGTAGTACTGTAGTAGTGTAGTAGTGTAGTACTGTGGTAGTGTAGGACTGACTACTGTAGTACTGTGTACTGTAGTAATGTAGCACTGTGTACTGTAATAGTGTAGTACTGTAGTAGTGTAGCACTGACTACTGTAATTTGGGCAACAGCAATTTGAAGGGTTTGGTAACCAGCCTTTAGTTTCTCAACCTACGGGTCGAGGCTTTGGAAACGATCCTGCCTTGCAAAACCAGCCAACGGGTAAAAGGGCCAATTTGCAGGCTGCAACTGCAGACAACCCTTTCGGATTCTGATCCTTCTCCTTCATCAGTACCAACTTCATTTCCCATTCCCCATTTATCATACACCATTTCCCATTTCCTATCTGCCATCCACAATTTACCGTTGACCACTTACCATTGACCACTTACCATTGACCACTGACCATTGACCACTTACCATTGACCACTCACAGTTGACTATTGACCATTTCCCCTTCACCATTTACTGTTTCCTGTTTCCTATTGTCTGTTGTCTGTTGTCTGTTGTCTGTTGTCTGTTGTCTGTTGTCACTGTAGTAGTGTAGTACTGTAGTAGTGTAGTACTGTGGTAGTGTAGTACTGTGGTAGTGTAGTACTGACTACTGTAATAGTGTAGTAGTGTAGTACTGACTACTGTAGCACTGTTGTACTATAGTACTGTGTACTGTGTACTGTGTACTGTGTACTGTGTACTGTGTACTGTGTACTGTGTACTGTGTACTGTAGCACTGTGTACTGTAGTATATAGTGGCCTAGTATATATTGTTTCTAACCGTTTTATGTCCATTTTGAATCACCAAATAAGCTCCATAATGCCATCAATAGTTCCCTGGCTACCGTGTCTCTAATTAATACTATCTGCAATCTTTTTATTATTAGCTATTTATCAATCGTCTCAATGAGTCCGAATGTTTATGTCTTTCAGGATTCATATTTTATATGAAGTAATTCCTGGATGCAAGAGGTATACTAGAAGTATTATCTATCTTGCCTTTCCTACTTTCTGAGACCCAAAGTGTCGAGGAGCCTGTAAACATCCTTGAAATGTTAGGCCCCCTTTTCCTCGAGTCTGTTTCGGAGTAGTCAGTAAGAAATGTTCTTTCTGCTTCTTCTTCGTTCTCTTTTTCTGCTTCTTCGGTCTCTTTTTCTGTTTCTTTATTTCCTCATTCTCCATATCGTTTCTTTCTTCGTTCTTGGGACTTGTGGGTCCTGAATTTAAGTAATCTATGAGAAGCGAGATTGTGGCTCCAAGCCCAGTAAGTCCAGGAAGAATAAGTAAGAGTAGGAATAGAAAGAAGAGATGCATTTTGGAGAAGAAAGAGTTATTTTTTTTTTTTGATTTGTCTTTTTTGATATAACGTCTTTTTTTTAGATCTTTGGTTTTTTCTGTTTTTGTTGTTTCTGTTTTTTGTGTGGAGAAAAGGTGGTGGGAATGGGAAATATGAGGGGGGGAGCCAAGGTTTATATAGTTCGCAGTTTGTCACAAAATGGCTGCAAAATCTGGTACGCTCATTTTTTGATACACTCATTTTTTCGTACGTTCATTTTCTGATCCGCACACAATCTACGTTTTCCGTCGGCACATACTACTTTTCCGATTTTTGTGATGTACGATTTTTGTGATGTACGATTTTTGTGATGTACGATTTTTGTGATGTACGATTTTTTGAAATGTACGATTTTTTGAAATAAACGATTTTTTGAGATGTACGATTTTTTGAGATGTACGATTTGGGCCTGTAAATTTTCTTTTTTGTTATCTTTCAAAATAATACATTAGAGATTTAAGTATGCTGCTATACACAGGACCAGATCATGTTGAGAATGAGCAATGACTGATTATTCCAGAAATGGAAGGCACACTCTTATAAAGTACATATGCTTTGCCTTCCTTTAGAGATTCGCCTCCTTTAGAGATTCGCCTCCTTTAGAGATTCGCCTCCTTTGGTGATTTGCCTCCTTTAGAGATTCTTGATGAAGGTTTAGCTCCAGCATGAAATATGTTGAAGAGAGTTTAGCTTCAGTGAAAGACTGAAGATCTAGCAGAGTTCCTAGACTATATAAGTTAGGACTCTTACCATAATCCTAGTGTTAATTAATCAATCCGAATATTATCTGGGAAGACATCACAATGTCTTCTACTCCCAGACCCACCAGGAACAGCCAGACCCACCAGAAACCGTTTGGAATTGTTGTATACACTCCCATAATCTGGAATAGTTATCACGTTAAGTTTCAACAAGCGTCTTAACTTTGGTACTTCAGTAACCATTTCTGTAGCTTCCATTCTCACTTTACATATATTAAGCTAGGATGTCCTTGACTTTTTGTTCCAATTAATACCGTTCAAGTCTGAGCGGGACCCTCTCTATATATATAATCAGGTCTGGGACTCCAGCCCCAACCCACTCGGCCTATTGGTTTCTCCAGAACAATGGCCAATATTGGAAAAGTGTTAGACAAGTGTCCCCGAGAGAGACACTGCCACTCTGCCAACGTGTCTATCTAGAGGACAATACCAATCATTGTTTCATCTGTATGCAGTAACAGGAACATGCAATACTCGCAGGTGTACTTGTTCCTCAAGTTCAACAGAAACAGCTCTCCTGTAACTCCTCAAGTATACACATATCTTGATGAGACTATGAACTTTATGAACACCAATAAGTACAATCCTCTGAATTGTACTCCATGGCTATTGAAAGGACCACCTGATGTTCCCGAGTTAAGGGCACGTGGGGAGTTAAGTAATCTACACCAAACCGTACGTCACAAAAAAAATTCTTACATATTACAATCTGAAAAAGTAGTATGCCAACTAAAATCGTAGATTTTGTGCATACAAGAAAGTGAGTGTACCAGAAAATGAGCATTCCAGAAAATGAGCGTACCCGATTTCGCAGCCATTTTGTGACAAACCGCGAACTATATAAACCTAGGTTCCCCCCCTCATATTTCCCATTTCTTACCACCACCACTTCTCTACAAAACACACAGAAACAACAAAAGATCTAAAAAAAAAGACGTTATATCAAAAAAGACAAATCAAAAAAAAACTCTTTCTTCACCTTACAATGCATCTCCTCTTTCTATTCCTCCTCTTACTTATTCTTCCAGGACTTACTGGGCTTGGAGCCACAATCTCGCTTCTCATAGATTACTTAAATTCAGGACCCACAAGTCCCAAGAACGAAGAAAGAAACGATATGGAGAATGAGGAAATAAAGAAGCAGAAAAAGAGACCGAAGAAGCAGAAAAAGAGAACGAAGAAGAAACAGAAAGAACATTTCTTACTGACCACTCCGAAACAGACTCGAGGAAAAGGGGGCCTAACATTTCAAGGATGTTTACAGGCTCCTAGACACTTTGGGTCTCAGAAAGTAGGAAAGGCAAGATAGGCATACTTTCAGTATACCACTTGCATCCAGGAGTCTCATGAAACATGAACCCTGAAGATAAAAACACTCGGACTCATTGAGACGATTAATAAATAGCTAATAATAAAAAGAATTGCAGATAGTATTAATTGGAAGCACTATAACTAGGGCTCTACCCAGAGATGTATTTCACTAGTTTGCTGACTGATTCACTATGGACCTACAACCCTATGATTAAACCAATATACTAGACTACTATATACTACAGTACCACTACTTAGATTCTACAGTACTACAGTATTAAATTGCTACAGTACTACACTCCACTACTACTTTCAGATCCACCATAGGTACCGATCCACCTATGGCGATATTATCACGCCTCTTGTCTGATGCAATGACCATTGTTACTTAGCCTTCTCAGCCTCATACTCAGCCTTCTCCTCAACGTTCTACTCAGCCTTCTACTCAGCCTTCTAGTCAGCCTTCTACTCAGCCTTCTACTCAGTCTACATGGTAGGGAGTATCAGGGTGATCTGAGGTGAAGAGACCAATGATCACTAAGAAGTGTTCCACAGCAATCCCTTCTCAAAGATATACAGTGTTTTTCAAAACTATTCAAACCAGCTCGGCAAAACGATTCAAACCAAGAAGATATAATGGTTCAAACCACATTAGCAATTTTAAACAAACCAATGATTCAAAACATTTCGTACTCCTTCGCACAGTCTTTCAAACCAAATGGCGTAATGTTTCAAACAAACTTTTATTAGAATTCAATATTCTGAAATCTTAAATCTGGACGATTAAACCTGGACAATTGCCTCATATGGTACTACATTTGGGACAGAAGTCTTACAGTATCAATCAAGGGTGAAAAATGGATGGAATAGAACTGGTTTCCTTGTTATCCTGTATACAACAACTTGTCCATTTGGTTTGAAAGATTGTGCAAAGGGGTACGAAAACTTTTGTCTTCTTGGTTCGAAACATTTTGGCGCGCTGGTTTGAATAGTTTTGAAAAACACTGTACTTTGAGAGAAACGTGGCTCCGAAAAATACACCATATGATGGTGAGGTAAAGGTAGACGTGAAGAGCGTCTTCTATTAGGGAATTGACACATTATAAAGAGCATAACATGGAGGTCACACCCGGATGTGGAACGGGATCAACGAATACAAGATTAGGTTAAGACACGTTATAAAGAACATAACACTTACCATTGTTCTGGTGGAGAGTTTTTCGGTGTCACGTTTCTCTCAAACTATATAAGCCGCTTCGGTTCCTCTCTTTGAGGAGCCATTTTCAACTTATGTTTTAGTATATGTATTGATATACAGGGATATGTAAGTTGTACCTTACAAGACCAAAGTCTTAGACGAGGATTAATTTCAACTTGTGTTTTAGTATATATTAGTATACAGGGTCTTGTAAGACCTGCACATAGTGCATCACTCAAACGCATCCAACGCCTTTACGAAGTACATCGCCTCCGTACATGCTAGGTACTCGTTTACAGTCATCAACAAATACAAGATTAGGTTAAGACACGTTATAAAGAACATAACAAATTCTGTTAGAATCTTGTTGTTACGTCAGGTACTCTGTTTAGTATGTTTTTTTGTTGATGATTCCTCCTTTTGAGAAATCTAAACTATTTAAATATTTGACAGTAGCATCACCTAGTCAACAGGTTCTTGATAGGTGCTTTGCTGTTCAATAATCACCATAGAGTAATATGGTACTCGATAGTTTGACCGGAATTGCGGGCCGCGGCCGGAATTGTCCAGCTACAGGAGCTCCAAAAGGCCACCACGAAAACTTTTTCAGCTAACAAAATATGCATCGTAAAGTCCGGAATTCTGGGATTTTAACTAAATTACTCTTATTTTCGTAAGTTGAAAAAAAAGGTCGTTTGCATTGGGCTTTTTTGTGCTGAGGTATTCGGGTGTACGGGTGTTGTTTGCACCCATTAAATCTCAATTCCGAGGTCGAGCTCGAGCTCGAGGACCCCACACTCGATTACACATCTTATGAGAAATACCCACCCATTACCTTTCTTGTGAGGAATACCCACCACTGTCACATACATAGTCACATACGCTGCGAAACAAAGCTGCTCTTCTGGGAGAGCTTGGACTCCAGGTCCAGTTCCAGGTCCAGCTTCTCCATTATAGGTTGCAAAGTCGTTCGGAACTTGGGGTGGGATTTCGAGTGGATTTTCGAGTGGAGTTTTGTGTGGAACTTTTTTTGGAATTTTGAGCTGTTGGCAACATTCAAGGCGCTTCTCAAAGTACCCATATCAAAAGGTGGACTGTGACACTCCATGGCAATGTCTTCCATGGGATCTTCGGTGCACTGGGGCAGAGAAGAGTCAAGGTCCAAGTCGAGGTCCAAGTCAAGGTCCAAGTCGAGGCTATCAGCATCAATATTGGCAGGTAAAAAAGTTTGGGCTAGGGGAGCGAGAGCGAGAGAGAACTGCCAGGCGTTCCAGTCCAAGGGAGTGTCGAAGGAAGCGTCCAAGGGAATATTTAAGGAAGCGTCAAAGGGAATGTCACAGTCACATACACAGTCACTTACAGTCACGTAAGTGAATATGGTAGAATGCTTATTCAGACATGGACACACTTCCAGATGTGTCTGGAATGGACTCTTTATAGAGTATGGTAATTGATACAATTGGATATATGATCAGTATATTTTTGGCCACCTCTTGAGCATAATGTGACACTTTGGGTTATACGTTTACCAAGTGACTAATCAAAGATGCCTTTATTAACAAAGGAGCTATTTCCCAACAAAGGGTGGCAGGCTCCCTATCGATCGGAAATCGTAGGCCTAATATGCGGACGGGTCGTGTGACACCCATATTGTTAGATTCTTGTTGTTAGGTCAGGTACTCTGTTGTCTTTGTTGGTTGATGGTTCTCCAGAGGACGAAATCAGGCTACTCAAGTATTTGACATGGCGTTGCCTAATCAACGGGTTGTTGGTCTGTGCTTGGCTTCTCAATAATTGCCATGGACGAAAATTGCACAGAATACCATACTGTATTGTTTACGTCTTCTGACATACAGTTTTTTTCAAAATGATTCAAACCAGTGTGACAAAATGTTTCGTAACACAGTAGCAAAATGTCTCAAACCGACAAAATTAGGGGGGAACTCTCGCTTTTATATTCGGTTGGCTGCAATTCGGTGCGGGGTTTCAGAAGGTGCATATCGCCACCAGATGTGCGCGAGCGTTGGCTGCAATTTCCAAAGAATATATAAGGAAGGCCAATCCCCGCGAAAGTGCACTATTATTGTCCCCAGCCAAATCCAAGTGTATACATAGACTAATTCAGGGGAACAAATCCGATTCAAAAAGTTTCGTACCCCTTCGCACAGTCTTTCAAACCAAATGGCGTAATGTTTCACACCAACTTTTATTAGAATTCAATATTCTGAAATCTTAAATCTGGACGATTAAACCTGGAGATTTGCCTCATATGGTACTAAATTTGGCACAAAAGTTTTGCAGTATCAATCAAGGATGAAAAACGGACGGAACTGAACTGGTTTCCTTGCTATCCTGTATACAACAACTTGTTAGGGGTTATGTGTATTGGTTTGTTTAATTTTGCTAGTGTGGTTTGAACCGTTTTGCTGCACTGGTTTGAACCATTCTGTCGCGCTGGTTTGAAAAGTTTTGATAAACACTGTATATGATGTATGATATGAGCACTGATCCTTTTATAGTGTGCAATAGCTTGGCTAGAATTGGCCGGAATTAAGGGTGCGGCCGGAATTGTCCAGCTACAGGAGCTCCAAAAGTCCACCATGAAACTTGTTTCAACTAAAAAATATGCATTGTGAAGTCCGAAATTTGAGAAATCCAACAAACCAAGTTTCATCAAAAATAGTCGAAAAAATGGTCGTTTGCGTTGGGGCCTTTTTGTGCTGATGTATTCTGGTGTACGGGTGTTTCTCTGCTTTCGCAACCCCGGTTTACACCCCAGTTCCGGCCATTCTAATCAGCCGTAATTAAATGCTCTATCTATGGTGATCTAAGAGGCTCATCACTACCTATGCACTATCTATAGCGGATCTAACAGTCTTACATATATCAGCATACTGAAATCTCTAATGCATCACACTGGAAGATAACAAAACAAGATGTGCTTTTGTGCAGGCCCAAATCGTGTTGAAAGTGAGCAATGAATGATCATTTCAGAAAAGGAAGGCGCACACTCATGAAAATCCCAGAGTGTGCTATACTTATTTCTTGATGCTATACTTAGCTTTTCTATATAAAAGGAAGGTCTAGGTCTCTCATCATTCTTGTGTGGAAAGTTTAGCAGAGTCCTGGAAATCTATATAAGATGGGACTCTGGTCCATACCCTATTGTTAGTTAACTAATCACAATATCGTCTAAGAGGAACATATCAAGATGTCCTCTACTGCCAGACCCTAGAAACAGCCAAACCCCCAAAAATAGCTCTCGTGTAACTCCTCAAGTGTTCACATATCTTGATGAGACTATGAACTTTATCAATGGTGCTCAGTATAATATGCTGGACTGTACTCCATGGTTATTGAAAGGTCCTCCTGATGAACCTACCATAAATGTTCAGTTAGTGTTAAGTAATCTACAAATCGTACGTACCACAAAAAATCGTACAGATCACAAAAAATCATACAGATCACAAAAAATCATACAGATCACAAAAAATCATACAGATCACAAAATCTAAAAGTAGCATGTGCCGATCAAAAACGTAGATTGGGTGCATATCAGAAAGTGAGCGTTCCAATCCCAAACAGTGAGCATACCAGATTTGCAGCCAATCTGTGACAAACTGCGAACTATATAAACCTACGTTCCCCCCCCTCATATTTCCCATTCCCTACAACCACTTCTCCACACAAAAAACCGAAACAAAAAAAACCAAAACAACAAAAAACAGAAAAAAACAAGATCTAAAACAAAAAACTCTTCTCCACCTTACAATGCATCTCCTCTTTTTATTCCTACTCTTACTTCTTCTTCCTGGAATTACTGGGCTTGGAGCCACAATCTCGCTTCTCATAGATTATCTAGACCCAGGGAAATCCTCTCACAATAAAGAAGAGAAAAATATGGAGAATGAGGAAATAGAGAAGCAGAAAAAGAGACCGAAGAAGCAGAAAAAGAGAACGAAGAAGAAGCAGAAAGAACATTTCTTACTGACTACTCCGAAACAGACTCGAGGAAAAGGGGGCCTAACATTTCAAGGATGTTTACAAGCCCCTAGACACTTTGGGTCTCAGAAAGTAGGAAAGGCAAGATAGGCATACTTTCAGTATACCTCTTGTATCCAGGAGTCTCATGAAACATGAACCCTGAAGATAAAAACACTCGGACTCATTGAGACGATTAATAAATAGCTAATAAAAAAGAATTGCAAATACTAATAGGTAGTTCCAATATAGCCAGTGTTTAGAGATGTAGTATACACTCCCATAAGCTAGAACTGTTATCAAGTTGTTTTCCAACAACTCTTTTAATTGTAGAACTTCAGTAACCATCTCTGTGGCTTGTATTCTTATCTGCTGCTTGAATTCGTATCTGTTGCTTTTATTCTTATCTGTATTTAAATATACTTGGAGATCCTTGTATTTTAACACAGCTGCTTCTGTTAGATCCACCATATGCAGGACCCTGCATATGAAGGTATTATCAAGCCTTCAGTCCGATTGTTTCAATGGACATTGCAAACGCCGTGTCATAACCATCGTTGTATGAAGTACTACGATGGTCCTTTCGAATATTATAGAAAAATCCTTACCATTGTTCGGGTGGAGAGGTTTTCGATGTCACGTTTCTCTCAAAGTATATAAGCTACTCCGGTTCCTTTCTTTGAGGAGCCATCAACGAACAAAGATTAGCTTAAGACACGTTATAAAGAACATAAAAAATAACATATAAAGATTTATATGAGTATAATATAATTATAAAAATAAATGACAGTTAATTACCGACTCCGGTGGGAATAAAATTAATTTGGAAACTTTTATAAAAAAATCTAATGGAAAACCAAATATATATGGGATATATTTTAAATTAAATATAGCTTGTAGCTTGTTATCGAGGGTGATAAGCAACAGTTGTTGCAGTGGTGAAGGAAGAATCTCTCCTTTATATAATGGAAACTTCGCCTCATTCTATTATTAATAACTTTAATTTACATCAGCTGCCTGAGGTATACCAAGATGCCTCCGAGAACCAGACCCACCAAAAGATCTCGTACTGATGATACTTCAATGATTACTGGCAACTCTTCTTCCCCTTCTCCTACTCCTGAAGTAAACACTTGTCCTGAAGTAAACACTTCTCCTGAAGTAAACACTTGTCCTGAAGTAAACACTTGTCCTGAAGTAAACACTTGTCCTGAAGTAAACACTTGTCCTGAAGTAAACACTTGTCCTGAAGTAAACACTTCTCCTGAAGTAAACACTTGTCCTGAAGTAAACACTTGTCCTGAAGTAAACACTTGTCCTGAAGTAAACACTTGTCCTGAAGTAAACACTTGTCCTGAAGTAAACACTTCTCCTGAAGTAAACACTTGTCCTGAAGTAAACACTTGTCCTGAAGTAAACACTTGTCCTGAAGTAAACACTTGTCCTGAAGTAAACACTTGTCCTGAAGTAAACACTTCTCCTGAAGTAAACACTTGTCCTGAAGTAAACACTTGTCCTGAAGTAAACACTTGTCCTGAAGTAAACACTTGTCCTGAAGTAAACACTTGTCCTGAAGTAAACACTTCTCCTGAAGTAAACACTTGTCCTGAAGTAAACACTTGTCCTGAAGTAAACACTTGTCCTGAAGTAAACACTTGTCCTGAAGTAAACACTTGTCCTGAAGTAAACACTTCTTCTGAAGTAAACACTTCTCCTAAAGTGTTTACATATCTTGATGAGACAACGAGATCAGTGTCTTATAGTGTTAGTCAATCACTAGACGTTACTCCATGGTTACTCACTGGTCCTCCTGGTGCCGCAACTATCGTTGCGGATCTGGCGTTAACACGTCTACAGTCCATAACCAATGCAATTTTACATAATACAAGCCTATTTCCATTAAGGTTCGGGAAAAAACGTATAGTAGGTAGGGTGTGCTTCGTAACAAGAATGGGCTTCGTAGCAAGGTTGAAGGATCTGTGCATCAGTACATTTGGATAAAGCGCCCGAAATGAAGAGAATTTCGAGGACTTAGAGGGAAGGACGGTTCAAAGTAAAGTAAATGAGTAACTTTACTAAGGGTAGATAAAACGTATTGGTGGGACGATTGGGTATGACCTTCATGTTAGATTCCTATTGTTACGTGAGGTAGCCATTTCCGAAAGAACATAGTGCACGGCGTACTTGACGTAACAAGAATCTAAAAGTGTAGTAGTAAAGTAGTATGATAGTATATATATATAATGGTAGGTCTCAGGGAACGGAAGTAAAGCATGATAGTTGTTTTTTGTGATTGTTTAGACAGATTAGACAGATTAGACAGATTGGACAGATTAAACAGAGACATAGCTATAGCAATCAAAAGCACTTGCTAAAAAAGGAGAAGACGTTTTTGAAAAGTCTACAAAAAACCTTTATTAATGAGCTAGAAAATTGGATACTTTGAAGAGTGTAGCCAAAAAATACTTATATGCAGTATGGTACCCAATATGGAGCTAAATCTAGAGATTTGAAGCGTCGAGAACCGGCCAAAAAAAAGAAAAAGCCAATAAAGTGAAGTCTAAAGCTTAATGAATTCAATAGCCAGAAATATATCTATAATGGAGAAATCCAGGCACAGACAGTTATTTTAAGAGGGGGTTTAGTAAAGTAATGATACTGTGCAGTACGTGGGATTCCGATTCTGACCATGATTTTTGGACTCCAATTCTTACCATGATTTTTGGACTCCAATTCTTACCATAAATTTTGGACTCCAATTATTACCATAGTTTTTGGACTCCAATATTCAGCATGTAGTACCAAAACACTTTTTACAGCCTGGGCCATGCATCCAAATATGCTATATCTTCCTCCTTGACATCATCATTGATCACGGAGTAATGATCAAACAAGTCAAAGTCATGTGTCAGTGCAAGGTGTGATACCAAGCGTTTTTGCAGCTCCGTCAAATTACCTGCATCCTTATACTGACGACCATAACCAGCCTCTAGCACACTCTGCCATGTGGCCTTGTAATGGTCGGAAGTTTCCTGTACAGGTTCGATTTTGTCATCGAAAACGAGCACCTCGCAGAGTGACCGGATATCGTTGATGCCCAAGTCGATGTTGGTGATTTTATGGGACAGAATGAAATCCATGATTGAGTCAAGATTGGCAAATCCCGTATGCGACGCTGGGTATACGCTCAGCAAAATGTTGATGTTGGAAGATCGATCCTGGAAAGCCGTGGGGAAGGTTTTCTGGCATATAAACCTCCAGATCACACTCAAGAGCGAATCAATGAATTCCGTATCAAGCTCACTATCCGTAAACCAGGGGCCTCCAGTCACATCAATAGACGGTTGGAGGTTATAGAGCATGTAGATTTTCCGTGTAGGGTGTTTGACCGATTTGATCAGCTTGATGTACCGTTGCGACTCCAACAGCTTCAAACACCGCATGACAATGTGCTGGTGCATGTTTGTTTTTGCCTTGATGGTTTTGGTCCAAATGCCTTCTCTTCCCGATGCCTCGATATACGAGTAAATCATCTGCTCATCTTCATTCATGGACGTGAGCTTCTTGGAATCGGCCATAGAAATGGCCTGGAATCGCAATTCATCTCCGATTTTCACGAGCTTCATCAACTTACGGTTAATGAGACTTTGAGTCATTCCAAGCAATTTGACGAGATCAGGTTCATTAACAAGCTTGGTGAGCTCCTCTTGCGTGAAGAGTTTGGCTGCTGGCTCTTCGCCCATGCGCAGATATAGAAGGTCTGCTCTATCATCCATTGTCACTGCTAGAAATGGGCTGGAAATAGACTGGAAATAGGGCTATATATACGCTATAAAAAAAATTAGACTATAAAAAGTCTAGAACGTATGGACTATAATTAGAACGTAGCCTTTGGTCTGCTCTGCGTCCTTTTATTGTATATGAGTCTATGGGTGTATGTCTATTTTGTAGAGTTGGTGAGCTTTTTTCGCGCGATGCACCTGTGCATGGAGAGTATGCTATGCGAGCCTTAAGACGCCTACTACTCGGGTCTGTGACTAGCTAGATCTCTATATGAGCGACTCCGAGGATGAGGTGGTGCTCATTAAACCAAAGTTCAAGAAGAAGACTATCTCACGGGAAAATCGGCGCAAAAAAACCACTTCTGGCTCGGCTTTTCTGGACGATCTAGACCTGCCTTCTCTGTTCTCATCTACCAAACCAGTTTCTACGCTTAAAACGGCCAAATGGGAGAAATTTAAGAACCTAAAGGAACTTCTGCGGGAAAATAACCCTATTGAGGAAATTTCAGCCGTTCTGGGGGTCGGTGTACTGGAACATCCAAATCCACAGATCCATCTGGTCACTGCACCTTTGGAAAATACCGCCTACAAGACCCTAGATATGTCCCAGACGCCCAATTTGCCCAATACATTCACCTTGAAGAATTCCCACTTCAGAGACCTTCCTGAAAAGCAAGTGTCGCTTGAAACAGAATATGCAGATGCTTTTGGCAATGTATCCGAAGAGGAATTTGCCCAGGAAGAGGTGCAACTCGAAGATAAGGTACAGGAATTCTCCGATATTGATATTGATGATCAAATGTATGATTCTGAACTCTCTGTGGAAGATATGGGTGGTCCTGCATATAAGGCGGCTCATTTCGTAAATGTGAAGAGCCGTGATCTGATTTTGGCGGAAATTATAAAGAAAATGGAGGTTTTAAGTGTGAGCCTAGAGGCCAAGGAACGTAAATTGTCCGATATTAAGGGGAAATTACAAACATGGGAAGAAAAACGTCAAGTGGTGGAGAAACAGCTCTAGTATGCAGGACATACTATAATACAAAGAGAATTTTCAACATACGTTTTAGTATATATTAATATACAGGGATATGTAAGTTGTACATTACCAGATCAAAGTGTGAGATATGTCGAGATGGGTGAAAACTGTTGGAACATGAGAAATCAGTACATCTCTGGTATATTTGTATGTTCCGAGGGACTGCATATAAGCAAAACAGATGAAAAACAGTGTATTGGACTTTGTTATTCTTAAGTCCATAATCAGTAAGGTTTGTAATTTTGTTAATTCTTAGGTTCTTAGTTGTGCTACTAATATGTACTAGGAAATCCATGAAATTCGGGTTACTTGTGATACTGCTCAACCTAGAGCGGAACCCCCACTATATATACTTGGGATTCCATGGACTCCTTATTCCTGCACCGGAATTGTTAATTCATAATCTGAAGCCAAAACTGACTCCCCCTGACAACCAAGACCCACCCAGTTACAATAGTAGTCTGCACTCATGCGTTCCTCCTCATGCGTTCCTTGGTACCTTATGAGGCTTGTCCAATTTCGTTGTACTGCAGGTAACACATTCCCTGCATACACTGGTCAGCACATATTACATGTTCAACCGAAACAGTGAATGGTTGATAATATGTTCAACCGAAACAGTGAATGGTTGATGATATGTTGGACCGATAAAACAGTGAATGGGTCATAGTATGTAGGACCGATAAAACAGTGAATGGGTCCTAATATGCAGGAATAGCTTAATGGTGGTCGACGCCCCGGAGAAAAAAAGGGGTCTGTGGCAATCGACAAGGACTAAGCAAAGCAAAGAGAAGAGAAGTTCTCTCATGAATCATAGAGCCAGGTCAGTCTGAGGACAGTGTGTTCAAGACATTCTTAGTATCGTATAGTATAGATACAGATCAGAATAGAAATGACTGAGATGAATACTTGAGTTCCACAACTATATGATGTCAGTGGTTCTCAATGACACAACAGCTCCAATTAATGGACCTAAGAAAGTGTGAAGTTCAACAAAAACTCTTCACCCATTAGTAACCTGCACATAACGCTTCACTAGTCCGAATACAAGATATCTATGAGGTACCTTGACTCCGTACATGTTAGGTACTCGTTGACAAGCCTTCAAACCAGATGTTTCTAGAAATTCACAAGTACACCCAGAATCCTCCAGCTTAGTAGCTTCCTCTAGCTTAGTAGCTTCCCCTAGCTTAGAAGCTTCCCCTAGCTTAGTAGCTTCTATTATACCTCTCTATTTGGAATCTTGGTATAACCGGTTCAGCAAGCACTTAAAATGATCACTCACTATGATGATCAACTCACTATGTCACATAAAAAAAAAAAGTTAATAGAACTGCTTGCTTGACCATTTGCAGCACCTGCATATAAGCCCCCAACATGGACTCCACCACCGATTAATATGGAATGTACAACTTTCAATGATGTATAGAGCAAAATAAAAGAGAACTAGACGAGAACTAGACAAGAACCCAGACAGGCTTAGGTCGAGGTCCTACTTCGCCTCTCTTAAACAATACCCATTATTGGTTCATCTGTATGCAGTCACATGAACATATAATACCCGCAAGTGTACTGATCCCTCAAGTTCAACATGTTGAACATACACATAGTGTTCCAATTGTAGTTGTTATGATATGAGGCACAGATGTCGTACATACACCTAAGTGCCCTGTACTTAAGGTTCCATTGTATCAGGTATGCCCCATAGAGCACAAGTCCTCATTTCCCTTCGCTGGTGCACTAATCAGACGTGTCCAGTTTTACGGTTGAGCTCTATTTCTTAAACTTGCACAACCTTTTCCTTTATATACGAAAAGAAGAATATGAAATATTGTTTCTTTCTAAGAACCCTTATTCTTTCTCTTTAAGGACCTATTCTAGCTTCTTTCTATAGACTAGTAACTTCTCTCTATAGACTAGTAGCTCCTTTCTATAGACTAGTAGCTTCTCTCTATAGACTAGTAGCTTCTCTCTATAGACTAGATATGAAAACATATTGTTACAACGGTGACCTCTGGCATCTTGAACTAGAACAAAAACATCTTGGTGGCTCCGGCAAATCAGTGGTATGCTGGGATCCCGTCCCTGTACACACCACAAGAGCCACTGGAGCTGGATTTCGGACAGCTGAAATTGGAGAAAATGGCGTACTCCTGGTTGGATTCGACCAGGTTGTCTGCCTCAAAGATAGTAGGCTCATTAGCAGCAGCAGTACTATTAGCACCGGCATAGGTCAAAGCTTTGCCCAAGCAAGGCGATTTATTACCAGCATTAGTCAAAAAAGTCACGTTTTGGGCGGTCTGGTCTTCAGCGTTATAATATAACACACGCCCCCAGGTTCCACTGGACAGATCGGCTGCGTAATACGCACCAATAATGTCCCACACTAAATTAGCTCAAGGGTTCTTTTCCAAGGAGTTCTATGAAAGGTGAAAAGATTTAACCCTGAACTGGCTATTCTCTCAGTGATGTATTGAACATAATTCTCTATTTTGATGAGGTATAGACCATAATTCTCTATTTTAGTGAAGTATAGAACGTAATTCTCTATTTTGATGAGGTATAGACCATAATTCTCTATTTTAGTGAAGTATAGAACGTAATTCTCTATTTTGATGAGGTATAGAACATAATTCTCTATTTTGATGACTGTTGAACATTTAACATGTGCTAACTCGGGTATAAAGGTATTATTAGAACTTGAGCAGGACTTTGGGATTCGTAAAACAAAATTAATATCAGTTGTATATTCGAATACTATAGTATGTCATACAGGGACCACTGAGAAAAAACAGGCGAAACGGCTACTTCTTATATATTTCCTTTGCAGCTTCGGGTAACCCTTGCTTCCTTTGCAGCTTCGGGTAACCCTTGAGGGATTTCTTGAAACAGACGGCGTTCGGGATGTGAAACATCGCGACACATCCTCGCAATGTTTCATACCACATGCGTCCACACTTGCATGGTGGCTAGCGCCAAGGATTCAAGTCTCCTTAAATACTAACATTCACCCCATCTCATACTCATGAGTGGTATGAGTGGTATGGTTTGAGACTGAGCCTAAGCTAAGCCCTTGTTAGTAAAATCCACTGACACTAAGTACTCAATTCCAGTGGTTGTAGGATTTTCCTAATAGCTCGATTATCACATGGTTGACGTAAGTGGTTGGTAATTCAATAGCATCCTTGAAGGTTCCAGGTTGATAAACTAGAAAGGTCTCACGAACTCCATTCGAGTTGTATCGGTACTTAAGAAACATTTCAGGGATATTAAGTATCGGAAGGACGTTAGTGTGCACAGTAGGAACAAAATACACCTTGGATAGATGTATAGGGGGCCTATTTGGAACCGGAATAAGTTTTCCGTAACCGAGGCAAGGCATAGGGTGGGTATTAGCGGTTCCGAAAGAGAAGGATGTATCCGTGACGAAGTCCGTTAGAAGAAAGCAATCATTCACCAAGTGAACAAGGCTACCGCAGTCCATGCAGTCCATGAGGAACTTAAAAGAAAAGTGATTATCAGCTCTTTGATTTTGGTTGGTAGAGTGAGAAACCCAGTTCTCTGAAGTAATGTTATTCACTTGATCTTGTTCACCGGAGGTGTCTGAAGTTGAGTTCGTGTCCGAATCTGAGTTCGTCTCCGAAGCTGAGTTCGTGTCCGAATCTGAGTTCGTCTCCGAAGCTGAGTTCGTGTCTGAAGCTGAGTTCCTGTCCGAATCTGAGTTCGTGTCCGAATCTGAGTTCGTGAATGAAGCTGAGTTTATGTCCGAATCTGAGTTCGTCTCCGAAGCTGAGTTTATGTCCGAATCTGAGTTCGTGAATGAATCTGAGTTCGTGAATGAATTCTTCAGTGATTTCAGATTCAAAAATTTCTTCCCTTTTTTGAAGATCTAGCACTAGATTTGCCTCGTTTGTTAGAAATTTCCAGTTTCGTAAGTGAATCCCGTTTGTTGGGATTCAGGAAGAGTCAACAATTTACGCATCTTAAGCTTAGCCATGAAAATTTTGGTAGCATTAATCACATCGTTCTTATTGTTCGTAAAGGCTTTGTAGACACGTAAAAAAGTATCCTCGTTTTGTGGATGAACACGTTTGCACAAGAGGGAGTAAATTGTAAGACAAATTGCTGCCCGTTGATGATTGTGAGCCACACAAAATTTCACGAACGAAACAACATCTCCCTCAAGAACGTTGAGCTGATGCTCGGTAAAAGCTTTACCCCACGACATACCATCGCAGTCGAGCTCACCCTGAATCAAGTCTGGAATCATGACCGTGTCCACAACATATTTGCTAAGGACCGGATATGGGTAATCAGTATGATCAGGGCAACAGAGTGTAATGAGTCGGGCAAATTGATTATCAAGGATTACCTGCAATTTTCGAATGTTAGACTCACTGCCCAATACATGACCACGGAAGCCTTCAGGAGTCGTTTGACAGTAAATTTTGTGGATCAGTGAGAGCCCAGAAAAATATTCAATAACAAGAAAGTAAAGCTCAGGCGTTCTAGTGCCATAAACAACGCTAAGCGGGACAGGCAATATCTTGTTATAATCCGTTAAACTCATAACCGGTAGATTAGATAACGCATCTTGGGCAACTATAGTTGCGGCTCCAGGTGGAGGAGGACCATAGATTAACCATGGTGTAATGTCCAGTGGACAGTTACTGAGGGACACTGTCCTCATAGTCTTTTCAAGGTATGTAAACACTTCAGGGGTATTTACTTCAAGAGAAGGAGAAGAAGACACTTCAGGGATGTTTACTTCAGGAGAAGAAGAAGATGTCAACACTTCAGGGGTGTTAACTTCAGGAGTGTTTACTCCAAGAGAAGAGGAAGTCGTAGAGTTGTCAGTATCCATTGAAGTATTGGTGGGTTTGGTTTTTGGAGACATCTTTGTATGCCCCAGACAGATGATAAGCCCCACAGATGATATGCCCCAGACAGATGATAAGCCCCACAGATGATAAGCCCCACAGATGATATGCCCCAGACAGATGATAAGCCCCACAGATGATATTTGATTGAGTTACTTAAAAGATTAATAAGGTCCAGACTCCCTTATATATGTGGGAGGTCTACCTTCACGGCATCAGGCGGTTGTAGTAATCATATGTGCATATGAAGAACAAGTACATGGAGAACAAGTACATGGAGAACAGGTACATGGAGAACAGGTATATTAAGAACAGGTAAATTAAGAACAGGTAAATTAAGAGCAGGTACATGAAGAACAGGTATATAAAGAACAGCTGCATATAAAGAACACGTGCTTGTTACCTCGCTATCCCTTCAAGCCATTGGGGATACTGAGCGCGTTCACCTTGTAACCGTTTTTCAACACATTAGTAACCTGCACATAACGTTTCACTAGTCCCAATACAAGATATCTATGAAGTACCTTGATTCCATACATGCTAGGTAGTCGTTGACAAGCCGTAGACTTTGGTCTTGTAAGGTATAAGTTACATATCCCTGTATATTAAAATATACCAAAACATATGTTGAAAGAGGACAATGTTGCTGACGCACTCACGGAACCATTGCAGTCCCACGGCTTCCACAGACATTTATCCTCCCTAGGATTCGACAAGAACCACCACATACGGATTGTAACAATCGAAAGATACAACAACGAATCAAGAAACTTAAGTGACGAGATTCAAGGGAGTATCAACAAGTATCTAGCATGTACGGAGTCAGAGTAGTTCGTACAAGTGTTATATGCAAGACATCGATGCCTTGTGTGCAGGTCACTATTGTGTAGATCAAATACAGTGTTTCTTAAAACCATTCAAACCAGCGCGCCAAAATCTTTCGAACCAAGAAGACAGAATGGTTCAAACCAGCGCGGCAAAATGATTCAAACCAATAATTCAAACTGTTTCGTACACCTCAAACAAGTTTTTGTATGCAGGATACCAATCAAATCAGTTCAGTTTCAGTTTCGTCCATTTTTCACCCTTGATTAATACTGAAAGACTTTTGTCCGAAATGTAGTACCATATGAGGCAATCGTCCAGATTTAAGATTCCAGAATATTGAATTCTAATAAAAGTTGGTGTACAGTGTTTTTCAAAACTACAGTGTTTTTCAAAATTATTCAAACCAGGGAAACAAAACTATTCAAACCAGCGTGACAAAATGTTTCGAACCAGCGCGACAAAACTATTCAAACCAAGAAGACAGAATGGTTCAAACCAAATGGCGTAATATTTCACACCAACTTTCATTAGAATTCAATATTCTGGAATCTTAAATCCGGAGGATTACCTCATATGTACTACATTTGGGACAGAAGTCTTGCAATACCAATCAAGGGTCAAAACGGACGAAACTGAACTGGTTTCCTTGTGATCTTGTATACAACAACTTGTCCATTTGGTTTGAAAGACTGTGCGAAGGTTTGAATCATTTTGTCGCGCTGGTTTGAATAGTTTTTCAACTTATGTTTTTGTATATATATTGATATACAGGGATATGTAAGTTCTACCTTACAAGACCAAAGTCTTTGACGATGGGGGATATGGACGAAATGTTTTCACCCAACAGTGTCCTGCACATAGTGTATCACTCAAACGCATCCAACGCCTCTACGAAGTACATCGCCCTCCGTACATGCTATGTAGTTGTTGACAAGTTTTGAAAAACATTGTAACGCCAGATCCGCAACCGCAGTTGTAGCACCAGGAGGTTCATCAATTAACCAGGGTGTAACATCCAGAGGTTCATCAATTAACCAGGGTGTAACATCCAGAGGTTCATTAATTAACCAGGGTGTAACATCCAGAGGTTCATTAATTAACCAGGGTACATCCAGGGGTCCATTAATTAAACAGGGTGTAACATCCAGAGGTCCTCTCTTACAGTACAGTAGGATGTGGACCTCATTGTCTCATCAAGATATGTAAACAATTCTTCTGAAGTTTTACTTCAGATGGAGGAGGAGAAGACTTGTCAGTGCTCATTGAAGTATCATCAATACGAGATGTTTGATGGGCTGGTTCTCCACTCCCATTATATATCTCTGGAAATTCTTCCTTCATTGCTTAATCAATTGTTGCGGAATTGCCCCAAAATTGTTTGCCTGATATCTTTGATAGCCATGGATATCAGAGCACGCTCTCTTGATCGCTGTTTTTCAACATACAATGTTTTTCAAAAGTATTGAAACAAGCGCGCCAAAACGATTCAAACCACACTAGCAAAATTAAACAATCCAATACACATAACCCCTAACAAGTTGTTGTATGCAGGATAACAATAAGACCAGTTCAGTTTCAGTTTCGTCCGTTTTTCACCCTTGATTGGTACTGCAAGACTTCTGTCCCAAATTTAGTACCATATGAGGCAATCGCCCAGATTTAAGATTTCAGAATATTGAATTCTAATGAAAGTTGATGTGAAACATTACGCCATTTGGTTTGAACCATTCTGTCGTCTTGGTTTGAATAGTTTTGTCGCACTGGTTTGAATAATTCTGAAAAACACTGTATCTATGAAGTACCTTGACCCCATACATGCTAGGTAGTCGTTGACAAACCTTAGGACTTTGGTTTTGTAAGGTATAAGTTACATATCCCTGTATGTTAAAATATACCAAAACATATGTTGAAAGAGGACAATGTTGCTGACGCACTCACGGTGTTAGTAGTGACAGTCACACAGTTAAAAGTCTATTAGTATATCAGCAATAACTAATGGTAATATCTTATACGAATTGTACTCCAATATACAGTCCATATAATCACATCACATCAATTATTGAGTATACTTGACTTGAACCTATGCTCCCATGATAAGAAATAAACGTATTATATCCTGCATATAAGCTATCGGATTTCGTATCTCCAACCATTGATTATGGCGTTCTATTTCCATCCCAAGTCCAGTTTCAAAGTCACAAAATAACCATTTGGATTATGAAATGCTAAATCTGGGTCTGAAAATATCATTGGCGGACGGAAAAATGCCATGAAAGAGAATTGTAGAGGTTCAAAAAAAGAAAGTCGAAGGGGAGTTTCCAATAATTCTCCAATAATTTCAGTGATTTCTCCAAACATTCCAGTGATTTCTCCAAATTTCTTGACTATCTCTCAATTCTTTTGATTTCCAATGGTCAATTCTTTAGGAATTGGTTTTCAGATGGAGAGAAATTTGGTAGATGATTGAGACGAATTGTTGAGAAGCACTGTTGAAAAGAACTGTTGAAAAGACCTGTTAAGAACTGTTAAGAGCTCTTGAGAATTGTTGAAGAGAACTGTTAAGAACTGTTAAGCGCTGTTGAGAACTGTTGAGAGCTGTTGGGAACTGTTGGAAACTGTTAAGAGCTCTTGAGAACTGTTAAGAACTGTTGGGAACTGTTAAGAACTGTTGGGAACTGTTAAGAGACCTTGATGCATTGACTCATTGAATATGACTTTGAAGTCTGCGGTTCAGGTCGGAAACTGAGTCCGGATCTGAGACTGAGATTAAGACTGAGACTGAGACTGAGACTGAGACTGAGACTTTAGGTCTTGAATGAACATTGTATCCAGTAGACGTAAAATCAGGTTTGCCATTTCGTTATTTCATAGTTCAACCATTTTATATCCCCTTTTTTTTTTTTTTTTTTTTGGTGGATGGATATATCTTTATGCCCCCTTTCGATGGAAATTGATGATTTGAGGATTTGATGATTTGCTGATTTGCTGATTTGGTGGTTTCGTGATTTGGTGATTTCGTGGTGATGATTTGATGATTTGATGATATGGCGATTTGATTATATGGCGATTTGATGATTTGGTTTCCTGATTTGGTTTCCTGATTTGGTTTAGTTGACTCTTACACCTGCATATATCACAGGGTCGTGCCCCTCCCAGATGCGACACCGCGCTTAGTCACCGCCTTCCCGTTTCGGACCCATCCCCATTCTTCTCCTCCAATGTTTTCCCATAACTTGTCCATGGCCACTAAAGCCCCCCGTCACTTGGTGAGGATTTCACAGCTCAGCAATGCTGAGTTCAATGCCTTGGTCTCTAAAGCAATGCATTTCAAAAACATCGTCAAGAAAAACCACCAGCCTTCCATCCAGGAAAACCACCAGAAGTTACTTGGAAAGCTCGTGGCTCTTCTTTTCTCCAAGAGATCTACACGGACTCGAATCTCGTCCGAAGGAGCAGCCGCTCATTTTGGTGCCCAGCCAATGTTCTTGGGAAAAGACGATATCCAGTTGGGAGTCAATGAATCCATGTATGACACTACCCGCGTGATCCTGTCAATGACCTCGTGTATCTTTGCCCGGGTCAATAAACATCAGGAGATCTTGGACCTTTGTCAGCACTCATCGGTGCCCATTATTAACTCCCTATGCGACATGTACCACCCGCTACAGGCGATAACGGATATCATGAGCATTAAGGAGGCGTTTGGGAAAACCGATGGTCTCAAGCTTGCATGGATTGGAGATGCCAATAACGTCATTAATGACTTGGCAGTGGCTGCTCTTAAGGCAGGTATCTCGGTGTCTATTCTGGTACCTCCTGGAGTGGATTTTAATCCTGCAGTCAAGCATATGGCGCAACAAGTTGCACAAGAATCTCACTTGCAGTTTGAGATCGTGCACGATCCGCTTCATGCCCTTCGGAATGCAAATGTCATTGTCACCGATACTTGGATTTCAATGGGGCAAGAGGATGAGAAGGCACTGAAATTGAAGCAGTTTGCGGGGTACCAGATCTCCTTGGATATGCTTCTGCGGGGTCAGGTCAGCAGTGATTGGCGCTTCATGCATTGCTTACCAAGACACCCCGAGGAGGTGGCGGACGATGTGTTTTACCACGAAAACTCCATTGTATTTGAGGAGGCGGAGAACCGTTTATATGCGGCCATGGCCGCCATTGATGGGTTTGTGCTCAATGATGGCGACCTTTTGAAATAGACCCTTTTAGTATCAATAGACGCAAAATCTTACATTGGCCCGCAGACACCCGCAGGCGCCTGCATGCACTTGCTTGAAGTTGCTTGCTGTAGTTTTACAAAGCTAGATTCGGCCGCGTACGCCCGATGAGGACAATGTCGCGCAAATTAAAATTGCGAGATGGCCTATGTGCGACATGACCTATGTGCGACATGACCTATGTGCGACAATCCGTTCGGAAATATGGTGCGAGATTGCGTTTGAGATTGCGTTTGATATTGCGCTCTAAAATTGCGTGATATTTGGCGTGCGCTTTTCGGTGCGCTTTTCGGTGCGCTTTTTGGTGCGCTTTTCGGTGCGCTTTTTGGTGCGCTTTTTGGTGCGCGCACTCCCGAGCGCACGCTAAGAAAATTTCGGACTTGGAAGTGATGCCCGAATGGGCCGCGCACGACCTCGGCCCGGAAAAACCTCTCATTCTGAAATCGAGCCGCATGCACGGCGCGCCTTTTATTTCCGGCACATAGAGTGCTGAGTAAATGTGCTAATACGCATAATTGAGATGACAGGCGCGCCATGACATCACACCAATAGCAACTGCAATAGCAATCTCAGAGAATGTATTCCCAATCAGGAAATTAGCGGTCCTGCATGCACCCCCAACATACCCAGGCAATCAAGTACAAGTCTAGCCCTTTTTCGCCACCAAAAAACCCCCCTCCCCCAGTGTTGGCATCGCCACCCCCATGCCAAGCCCATCGGGAAGCCAAATCGGACTCACATCGCGGAATAACAGTTTGTCCGATTAGCCGCGACGCGCATGCAGGAGCCGCATTTCTCGGACCCATGGCTACTATTGCTCCGCTCAGCAAGCCTCCCCAGCAATCCTCTTATAAGATCCCCCTCGGCCGCCGCAACTTCACTCTTATAACCCTCACTCTTCCCTATCTTTCCTTTTTTTTTTTTCCTCTTCCTCCTTTTCCCTTTTTTTTTTTTTCATCTTTCTTTTCCTCTCACAATGCTGGAAAACGAAATGACCTCTCGAACAGCCACTGCTTCGGACGATGCTGGGTCGTTCAAAGAAAAGAGTCACGAAAACGGACATGAAAATGGCGCCGAAAACAACGGAGTCTTGAACCCCAATAATGGAGCCGATGCCGATGCCGATGCCGAAAACGGACCCCAATTCCGCCAGAAAAAAGCCCTGGAGTATGTTTTCATTTGCTCACTCTGTATATTGATTGCATTCGGAGGCTTTGTCTTCGGCTTCGACACCGGAACCATTTCTGGTTTCGTTAATATGGATGACTTTTTACGCCGTTTCGGCCAACGTCACCTGCTGGGAGAATATTATTTATCTGAAACCAGAACAGGTTTGATGGTGTCCATTTTTAATATTGGTTGCGCGGTTGGCGGTATCTTCCTCTCCAAGTCTGGAGACATCTGGGGTAGACGTGTGGGAATCATGATGTCCATGGTGATCTACGTGGTGGGTATTATTATCCAAATTGCCAGTATTGATAAATGGTACCAGTATTTCATTGGACGGTTGATCACTGGGTTGGCCGTGGGTACAGTATCAGTGCTCAGTCCTCTTTTCATTGGAGAATCTGCACCCAAACACTTGAGAGGAACACTTGTTTGTTGTTTCCAATTAAATGTGACCTTGGGAATCTTTTTGGGTTACTGCACGACCTATGGAACTAAAAAATACTCCGATTCAAGACAATGGAGAATCCCATTGGGTTTATGTTTCGCATGGGCAGGGCTCCTAATCGCTGGAATGGTATTTATGCCTGAATCTCCACGTTATTTGATTGAAAAACAAAGATTTGATGAAGCTAAGGCTTCTATTGCTAAATCTAATAAGGTGTCAGTGGAAGACCCTGCCGTTTATGCGGAAGTGGAGCTTATTCAAGCCGGTATTGACCGTGAAGCCATGGCTGGAAGTGCAGGATGGAAGGAATTAATTACCGGTAAACCTAAGATGTTGCAAAGAGTCATTTTGGGTATTGTTCTTCAATCCATCCAACAATTGACCGGTAATAATTACTTTTTTTACTACGGCACGACCATTTTTAAGGCTGTTGGAATGCTGGACTCGTTCCAGACATCCATTGTTTTGGGTATTGTCAATTTTGCCTCTACTTTCGTCGGAATTTTCGCCATTGAACGTATGGGTAGACGGTTATGTTTGTTGACCGGGTCTGCATGCATGAGTGTGTGTTTCTTAATCTACTCCATCCTTGGATCCGTGGACTTGTACATTGATGGTTACTCCAACGAGCTCTCCAACACCAGAAAACCCACGGGAGATGCCATGATCTTCATCACGTGTCTCTTCATCTTCTTTTTCGCCTCCACATGGGCTGGCGGAGTGTATTGCATTGTTTCCGAAACCTACCCATTGAGAATCCGGTCCAAGTCCATGGCTGTGGCCACGGCTGCCAACTGGATGTGGGGATTCTTGATCTCATTCTTCACTCCATTCATTACCAATGCCATCCACTTCTACTATGGCTTCGTTTTCACGGGTTGCTTGATCTTCTCGTTCTTTTACGTGTACTTCTTTGTACGCGAGACTAAAGGTCTTTCGTTGGAGGAAGTGGACGAGTTGTACGCCACGGACATTAAGCCTTGGAAGACCTCGGGCTGGGTGCCTCCCAGTGCCGACGATATGGCTCATAGCACGGGTTACGCTGGTGAAGCCAAACCTTCTCAGGCTCACGTGACCTCCGCATAAGAAAACTGTCTTATTTTACTAACTAGACAGACGATAAACATGACACGTTAAATAGCACTATGACATTCAATATAGGATTTAAGGTATAGACAGGACAGGGATAACGTAAGACAGACAAGACAGACAAGACACAGAATATAACGTGAGACAAGACAATCACATAAAACGTAAGACAGACAAGACAGAGGCAAGACAACAAGACAGACAAGGCAGAGACAAAATAGACAAGACAAGACAAGACAATACAAGACAAGACAAAGACAAAGACAAAGACAAAGACAAGACAAAGACAAAGACAAGACACAGAATATAACGTAAGACAAGATAATCACATAAAACGTAAGACAAAACAATCGCATAAAACGTAAGACAAGACAGACAAGACAAGACAGACAAGACAAGACAAAACAAGACAGACAAGACAAGACAAGACAGACAAGACAAAGACAAAGACAAAGACAAGACAAAGACAAGACAAAGACAAGACAAAGACAAGACAAAGACAAGACAATCACATAAAACGTAAGACAAGACAATCACATAAAACGTACGACAAGACAAGACAAGACAATCACATAAAACGTAAGACAAGACAATCACATAAAACGTAAGACAAGACAGACAAGACAGACAATAGTGAATCTATCAGATTCCATTCCATACGTACTCGTTATTGTATTTATACTTATATTATTTCAATGGATTAAAATTCACATTTAAGACACAGAAATCCAATTTAAATATCATGTCTCTTTTCCTGTTTTTCTATGTCTCTTTACTATCTTTCTTGTCTGTGTTGGAGCATGCGACATGGTCTAATAAACTTGTGAGATCAGGCCATGTGCGGGTACTGCATGTTTGTGTGACGGGGTCCAGATGAAACTGTTAAACATGTAAGATGTGCGAAGTCTTGTATGCAGGATAATGTTTTATATGCAGTATACGCCGTATGAGTGGACAGCATTGTCACCGGGACTTGTTCTCAGGAAGAGTCAGGTTTGACCTAAGACAATGTATTAATAAGTCCGGTGCAGGGGGAAGGAGACCAAGGTGAAAGGTATATATAGAGGGGATTCCGCTCCTGGTTGAGCGGTATCACGTTGAACCAGAATATCACGGACTTCCTAATACAGAACAGTGGCATAAATTATGGGCTAAGAACATCAAAAGCTGAACAGAAACAATGATGGATATGTTGAAGAAAGAAAGAGATAGATTAAATTTCTCTTCTAGTTCTCTTCTAGTTCTCTTCTAGTTCTCTTCTAGCTCTTTTTTAGCTCTTTTCTAGCTCTTTTCTAGCTCTCTTTTAGCTCTCTTCTAACTCTCTTCTAACTCTTCTAGCTCTTCTAGCTCTCTTCTAACTCTTCTAACTCCCGTCTAACTCTAGGTATTGTCTCGGAGAATATTGATGAAGGAGAGAGATTGTTTAGGAGTTCCCTGGGACTAAGTATACAGTGTTTTTCAAAAATATTCAAACCAGTGTGGCAAAATGTTTCAAACCAAGAAGATAAAATGGTTTAAACCACACTAGCAAAATTAAACAAGCCAATACCCCTTCGAACAATCTTTCAAAGCAAATGGACTAGTTTTTGTATGCAGGACAACAAGGAAACCAGTTCAGTTTCGTCCGTTTTTCACCCTTGATTGGTACTGCAAGACTTTTATCCCAAATGTAGTACCATAAGAGGCAATCCCCCAGATTTAATCCTCCAGATTTAAAATTTCGGAATATTGAATTCTAATAAAAGTTGGTGTGAACCATTTTGTCATGCTGGTATGAATAATTTTGAAAAACACTGTAGAAGCAGTAGTACACTAACACTACTCCATTATTCCATTCCCTACTTACTACTCCACTCCCCATTCCCTTTCTTTCTTTACTCACTACTCCACTTAATACTCTTATATAACCTGGTGATCCAAGTATTGGTGATCCAAGTACAGTGTTTTTCAAAACTATTCAAACCACACTAGCAAAATTAAACAAACCAATAATTCAATAAGTTTCGTACACCCCAAACAAGTTGTTGTATACAGGATATTAAGGAAATCCAGTTCCGTCCGTTTTTCACCCTTGATTGATTTTTCACCCTTGATTGGTACTGCAAGACTTTTATCCCAAATGTAGTACATTTGAGGCAATCTTCCAGATTTAAAATTTCAGAATATTGAATTCTAATGAAAGTTGGTGTGAAATATTACGCCATTTGGTTTGAAAAACTGTGCGAAGGGGTACGAAACTTTTTGAATTATTGCTATGTTTAATTTTGCTAGTGTGGTTTGAATCGTTTTGCCGCGCTGGTTTGAATAGTTTTGAAAAACACTGTAATAATAAGTTAGGGTCTCAGTAATCAGTAATTTTACGATATTCCAAAACTCTTTAGGGTCATTGTTTGATTTTAGGGTCGCTGTTTGATTTTAGGGTCGCTGTTTGATTTTAGGGTCGCTGCTTGATTTTAGGGTCGCTGCTTGATTTTTAGTGGTTCTGTGAGTTTCACTAGATTTATACAGTGTTTTTCAAAACTATTCAAACCAGTGCGACAAAATGATTCAAACTAGTGCGACAGAATGTTTCGAACCACACTAGCAAAATTAAACAAACCAATTATTCAAAAAGTTTCGTACCCTTTCGCACAGTCTTTCAAACCAATTTTACAAAACTAATACACTTATTGCACTACAGTAGTTCAAATAGACTTAAAGAGTAACCAGTACAAAACAATTGTGGATATGGGGGCTCGTGTAATTTCTTATATATTTCTTTGCTTAGTAAGAATAAAATGAATGATTATATAACCCCTAACAACTTATTGTATACAGGATAATAAGGAAACCAGTTCAGTTTCAGTTTCGTCCGTTTTTCACCCTTGATTCATACTGCAAGACTTTTGTCCCAAATGTAGTACCATAAGAGGCAATCGTCCAGATTTAAGATTTCAGAATATTGAATTCTAATAAAAGTTGGTTTGAACCATTATGTCTTCTTGGTTTGAATAGTTTTGAAAAACAGTGTAATAATAAGTTAGGGTCTCAGTTATCAGTAATTTTACGATATTCCAAAACTCTTAAGGGTTATTGTTTGATTTTAGGGCCGCTGCTTGATTTTAGGGTCGCTGCTTGATTTTTAGTGGTTCTGTGAGTTTCACTAGATTTATAGTTTTGGCATTTTTCCAATTTTCGCACTTCACTAGTGTACAGTGTTTTTCAAAACTCTTCAAACCAGCGCAACAAAATGTTTCAAACCAGCGCGGCAAAATGATTCAAACCACACTAGCAAAATTAAACAATCCACCGTGACAAAAAGTTTTGTACTCCTTAGCACAGCCTTTCAAACCAAATACAAGTTGTTGTATATAGGATAACAAGAAAACCAATTCAGTTCCAGTTTCGTCCGTTTTCACCCAGTGATTAATACTGCAAGACTTTTATCCCAAATTTAGTACATATGAGGCAATCCTCTAGATTTAAGATTTTAGAATATTGAATTCTAATGAAAGTTGGTGTGAAACATTACTCCATTTGGTTTGAACCATTCTGTCTTCTTAGTTTGAAACATTTTGCCACGCTGGCTTGAAACATTTTGTTGCACTGGTTTGAAGAGTTTTGACATATAAAAGCTTTTGGTTTCGCTATTTTATAAAATCACCAAAAATATATATCAACTGAGGGAGGAAATGCCAAGATGTCTCTCCTCACCAGACCTACCAATATTAATTTATGTAGAGGTACTGATGTTTTGTTTACTAAGGACTTGGGCTGATTTCTTAACATGTACAACAACTTGTCCATTTGGTTTGAAAGACTGTGCGAAGGGGTACGAAACTTTTTGAATTGAAACATTTTGTCGCACTAGTTTGAAACATTTTGGCGCGCTGGTTTGAAGAGTTTTGAAAAACACAACAAAATGTTTCGTACCCCTTCGCACAGTCTTTCATGTTGGAACATGAAGAATCAGTATATCTCTGATGTACTGCATGGTTCATGTGACTGCAGGTAAGCAGGACAGATGAAACAGTGATATGCAGGAACAGACAAGAGTGGACGACGTCCCGCGGAAAAGGGAGCGGGTGGTAACACTAGAAGGACATAGAATAAGAGAGGACGTTGAGTTGAGTATAGTTTAGATACATAATTGTTCCAGTTTATGCGTGAGTAAGTCACAAAGCGCAACACGCACAGTCTTTCAACCAAATGGACAGGTTGTTGTATACAGGATAATAAGGAAACCAGTTTAGTTCCATCCGTTTTTCACCCTTGATTAATACTGCAAGACTCCCAATTGTAATACATAAGAGGCAATCGTCCAGATTTAAGATTCAAGAATATTGAATTCGAATAAATGTTGGTGTGAAACATTCTGTCTTCTTGGTTTGAATAGTTTTGTCGCGCTGGTTTGAATCATTTTGAAAAACACTGTATGCAAAGTGACTGCAATATCCCATGCTTCATATCACGTTCCATACTCCTGATCAATGATGGTTCATTTTTATGGTATCTCATATCATGTGTCATATCATGTTCATATCATGTTCATATCATGTTCATATCATGTTCATATCATGTTCATATCATGTGTCATGTTAGAGGTTCACGGTTCACGGTTCATGGTTGAAATGGTTGAAATGGTTGATTGTGTTTTAGTGGTGTAAAAATAGAGTGTGGAATTGACTCGTGGAATATGGTAGTGTGAGAAGGGAGAGTGGAGAATGTGTATACCGAAAAAGTATAGCGAAAAAAGCATGGTGAGTATGGAGAGAAAAAAAGCATGGAGTATAGTGAGTGAAAAAAAAAGTGTTAAAGTATAGTAGCGATTTACTATATACTATATGCTACATTATGTAATATTGCATGTTACTGTTATGTTCCTTATAAGGTGTCTTAACCTAATCTTGTACTCGTTGCTGGTTTCTCAAGAGAGGAACCGGAGTGGCTTATATACTTTGAGAGAAACGTGGCATCGAAAAACTCTCCACCAGAACAATGGTAGCCATCATTGTAAGCCATTATTGTAGGAAGTACTATGATGGCCTTTGCAGACTCCACTATGATGACCATTGTAAATCCACTATGATGACCATTGTAAATCCACTATGATGACCATTGTAAATCCACTATGATGGCTGCAAACTCAGTATCACGCCCATCATATTACTTCGTACAATGATGGCCTGGCCATTGTACCAACCGGTCTTAGAGGCTTCATAATACCTTCATAAGCAGGGCCCTGCATATAGCGGATCTAACAGTTACTATTGAATGCTAATGTACTATACACTACACTATACACTACTACTACAGTGTTTTCAAAATTATTCAAACCAGCGCCACAGAATGGTTCAAACCAGTGCGGCAAAACGATTCAAACCACACTAGCAAAATTAAACAAACCAATACACATAACCCCTAATAAGTTGTTGTATGCAGGATAACAAGTAAACCAGTTCAGTTCCGTCCGTTTTTCACCCTTTCTTGGAACTTGACCCTTGATTAATACTGCAAGACTCCCAAATGTAGTATACAAGAGGCAATCCTCTAGATTTAATCCTCTAGATTTAAAATTTCAGATTTAAGATTTCAGAATATTGAATTCTAATAAACGTTGGTGTGAAACATTACGCCATTTGGTTTGAGCAATTCTGTCTTCTTGGTTTACTTATACAGTGTTTTTCAAAACTATTCAAACCAGCGTGACAAAATGATTCAAACCAGTACGACAAAATGTTTCAAACCAGCGTGACAAAATAGTTCAAACCAAGAAGACAGAATGTTTCACATCAACTCTCATTAAAATTCAATATTCTGAAACCTTAAATCTGGAGGATTTACTCATATGTACTACATTTGGGACAGGAGTCTTGCAGTACCAATCAAGGATGAAAAACGGACGGAACAGAACTGGAAACCTAATTATCCTGTATACAACAACTTATCCATTTGGTTTGAAAGACTGTGCGAAGGGGTACGAAACTTTTTGAATTATTGCTATGTTTAATTTTGCTAGTGTGGTTTGAATCGTTTTGCCGCGCTGGTTTGAATAGTTTTGAAAAACACTGTAACTGTGAAAAAACTCGCTATAAGAATCTGGACCAAGATCATTGGAAAATATGGCGGATGGACTTGGGAAATCAGTAACATACCAAGAGTGTTAGATTCCGGTTTATAGAATACCGGCTCAGTACTCGAACTTCCACCTATGACTTGGAGGACAAGGTTGTCGCAACAGTTGGTGCTGGTAGAATCGGGTACAGAGTCTTGGAACGGTTGATCGCTTTCAACCCCAAGAAGTATAGTATGCACCACTAATCTTAAGCAGAATATATCGCTTAGTGTATATTTAAAACTACTTACGATGCGTGGAACGTATGTAGCCCAATCCACAGTTCTGATTAACTTTCTCCGTCACGATTCTATTGACATTGCCGAAACCCTCAATCGCATTTTCACCGTAGTCCTAGCGGCCCACTAAGCTTCCTTCAGCAAAGCTAAATTAATTTGACCAAAACATAAAGAATTTCGCTTCCAAGAATTTCAACAGGTCATTTTGTCGCACTGGTTTGAACCATTCTGTCTTCTTGGCTTGAACCATTTTTTCATGCTGGTTTGAAACATTTTGTGGCGCTGGTTTGAAACATTTTTTGGCGCTGGTTTGAACAGTTTGAAAAGCAATGTATGTCAGGTACTCTGTTGTCTTTGTTGGTTGATGGTTCTCCAGAGGAAGAAATCAGGCTACCCAAGTATTTGACATGGCGTTACCTAATCAACGGGTTGTTGGTCTGTGCTTGGCTTCTCAATAATTGCCATGGACGAAAATTGCACAGAATACCATACTGTATTGTTTACGTCTTTTGAAATACTTATATGATGTATGATTATGAGCACTGATCCTTTTATAGTGAGCAATATCTTGGTTAGAATTGGCCGGAATTGAGGGCTGCGGCCGGAATTGAGGGCTGCGGCCGGAATTGAGGGCTGCGGTCGGAATTGTCCAGCTACAGGAGCTCCAAAAGTCCACCACGGAACTTTTTTCAACTAAAAAAATATGCATCGTAATGTCCGGAATTCAAGGATTCTAATCAATCATCTTCTTTTTCCGTACGATGAAAAAAAAATAAGGTCGTTTGCATTGGGCCTTTTTCTGCTGAGGTAGCCTGGTGTACGGGTGTATTTTGCACCCATTCAATCAATCGCAATTCCGAAATTGACGTCCCCACATTCCATTAAACCTCTCGTGAGAAATACCTACCAGAGTCACGTATGTGCATTTATTAACAAGGGAGCTCTCTCTCCCAAAGTGGGTGTGTGCTAATCGATCTGTAATTGTAGGCTCAATTAACGGACCGCTGTTGTGAGTTCCATATTATTAGATTCTTGTTACGTCAGGCACTCTGTTATCTTTGTTGGTTGATGGTTCTCCAGAGGGAGAAATCAGGCTACTCAAGTATTTGACATCGGCGTCGCCTAGTCAACGGGTGTTGCTAGGTGCAAACGGGGGAAAACTCTCCACATTCCATCCTGGTCCTACCGAGAAATTCCTCGGGTTCATCACATTCCTTTTTGGTTGCACAATGATGATGGAGGTGTGGCAAAGTGGAATGACCATTGTTAGTATTGGACAGCGTAGGCTTAAAATACGGAAATATAATAGGTAGAGCACTACCTAAGATGAATAATTATGAGCACTGATCCTGATATGGTATGCAATAGTTTGACCGGAATTGAGGGCTGCGGTCGGAATTGTCCAGCTACAGGAGCTCCAAAAGTCCACCATGAAACTTTTTTCAACTAACAAAATATGCATCGTAAAGTCCGGAATTCCAGGATTCTAACTAGATTACTCTTATTTTCGTAAGTTGAAAAACCGGTCGTTTGCGTTGGGCCTTTTTGTGCTGGGGTAGCCGGGTGTACGGGTGTTTCTCCGCTTTCGCAACCCCGGTTTACACCCCAGTTCGTGTTGAACTTGAGCAACAAGTACACCTGCTGTTGGAAAATAGCACCGACTGAGCGCGCACAGCGTTCTAGGCTTGCTGAGCACTGCGCGTCTATTTTCACATGCTTCAGTTGCCGAGAGCAACTAAGGATGAGTGAAGGCCAACTCCCGCATATATAAGGGGGGGCCTTCGCGACCCAACTTCTTTTAGATAACTAATCCAATATCTCTACTGAGGGAGACATACCAAGATGCCTCCCAAAACCAGACCCACCAAAACCTTCTCGTAGTGATAATGAGAATCACACTACTTCAGAAGTGAACACTTCTCTGAAGTGTTCACTTATATGAGATCCATATCCTACAGCAGGAAGGGCCCTCTGGATCTTGAACCATGGTTACTCTACGGGCCGCCTGATTCCCCATTACTTCTGGCTGATATGGAATTATCAAATCTACACCTGCAAGTACTGCATGTTCCTGTTACTGCATACAGATGAAACAATGATTGGTATTGTCCTCTAGAGACACGTTGGCAGTGGACCTCTCGAGGACACTTGTCTAACACTTGTCCAATATTGGCCATTGTTCTGGAGAAACACAATAAGCCAAATGGGTTAGGGCTGGAGCCCCAGACCTGATTATATATATAGAGAGGGTCCCGCTCAGACTTGAACGGTATCAATTGGAACAACAAATCAAGGACATCCTAGCTTAATATATATAAAGATAGAATGGAAACTACAGAGATAATTACTGAAGTGCCAAAGTTAAGACGCTAGTTGAAACTTAACGTGATAACTATTCCAGATCAAGGGAGTGTATATTACAACTCTCAACAGTTCGGGTCATTCTAATCAAGCGTACTTAAATGCTCTACCTATGGTGATCTAAGAGGTACATCACTATATATGGCAGATCTGACAGTCTTGAATATACCAGTATACTGAAATCTCTAATGTATCACATTGGAAAATAACAAAATGAAGATGTGCTTTTGTGCAGGTCCAAATCGTACAGATCACAAAAAATCCTACGTACCACAAAAAATCACACAGATCACAAAAAATCGTACAGATTACAAAATCTAAAAGTAGCATGTGCCGACCAAAAACCTAGATTGGGTGTACAGTGTTTTTCAAAACTATTCAAGCCAGCGCAACAAAATGGTTCGTACCCCTTTGCACAATCTTTCAAACCAAATGGACAGGATGTTGTATACAGGATAACAAGGAAACCAGTTCAGTTTCATCTGTTTTTCACCCTTTTTTGGAACTTGACCCTTGATTAATACTGCAAGACTCCCCCAAATGTAGTATATAAGAGGCAATCGTCCAGATTTAAGATTTAAAATTTAAAATTTAAGAGTTAAGAATATTGAATTCGAATAAAAGTTGATGTGAAACATTACGTCATTTGCTTCGAAACATTTTGTCATGTCTGTTTGAATCATTTTGTTGCACTGATTTGAATCATTTTGAAAAACACTGTATACCAGAAAGTGAGCATACCACAGATTCGCAGCCATTCTGTGACAAACCGCGAACTATAAAAACCAAGGTTCCCCCCCTCATATTTCCCATTCCCTACAACCACCTCTCCACACAAAAAACCGAAACAAAAAAACCGAAACAAAACAAAAAACAACAAAAAACAGAAAAAAACAAGATCTAAAAAAAGACCCAAAAAACTTCTCTCTCTCTTCTCCACCTTACAATGCATCTCCTCTTTCTATTCCTACTCTTACTTATTCTTCCTGGACTTACTGGGCTTGGAGCCACAATCTCGCTCCTCATAGATTACCTAAATTTAGGACCCACAAGTCCCAAGAACGAAGAAAGAAACGATATGGAGAATGAGGAAATAAAGAAAGAGAAAAAGAGACCGAAGAAGCAGAAAAAGAGAACGAAGAAGAAGCAGAAAGAACATTTCTTACTGACTACTCCGAAACAGACTCGAGGAAAAGGGGGCCTAACATTTCAAGGATGTTTACAGGCTCCTCGACACTTTGGGTCTCAGAAAGTAGGAAAGGCAAGATAGAAAATACTTCTAGTATACCTCTTGCATCCAGGAGATTCTTCATATGAATATGAACCCTGAAAGACATAAACATGTCTCATTGACACGATTAATAAATAGCTAATAAAAAATAATTGCAACCAATATAGCCAGTGTTGAGAGTTGTAGTATACACTCCCATAAGCTAGAACAGTTATTAAAGTGTTTTCCAACAACTCTTTTAATTGTAGAACTTCAGTAACCATCTCAGTTACTTGTATTCTTATTTGTTGCTTGATTCTTATTTGTTGCTTGATTCTTATCTGTATTTAAATATACTTGGAGATCCTTGTATCTTAACACAGCTGCTTCTGTTAGATCCGCCATATGCAGGGCCCTGCTTATGAAGGTGTTATGAAACCTCTCAGCCCGGTTGTTACAATTGCCAGGCCATCGTTGTATGAAGTACTATGATGGGCGTGATACTGAGTTTGCAGCCATAATAGTGGGGTTACAATGGTCATCATAGTGGAGTCTGCAATGGCCATCATTGTACGAAGTAATATGATGGCTTACAATGATGGCTACCATCGTTCTGGTGGAGAGTTTTTCGATGCCACGTTTCTCTCAAAGTATATAAGCCACTCCGGTCCCTCTCTTGAGAAACCAGCAACGAATACAAAATTAGGTTAAGACACGTTATAAAGAACATAACAATACCACTTCTATACCACGACTATACCAGTTACTACAGCACTATACACCGCTACACAATACACTACACTACACAATACACTACACTACACACTACAATACCTATGATACACTACACTACACAATACACTACACTACACAATACACTACACTACACACTACACTACACACTACAATACCCATGATACACTATACTACCCTATACACTACACTACACACTACACACTACACACTACACTACACTACACACTACAATACCCATGATACACTACACTACACAATACACTACACTACACAATACACTACACTACACAATACACTACACAACACACTACACTACACAACACACTACACTACACAATACACTACACAATACACTACACTACACACTACAATACCTATGATACACTACACTACACTACACAATACACTACACTACACAATACACTACATTACTATAATGAAACGAGACTGACGAGGAATCACAGTAGTTTCAGACTACACGTATAAATTAGTTCTAATTTCAACTCCGTGGTACAATAATACCAGTCTATTATAGTGCATACTAGACTAATATATCAACAAAGCACTATATACTATACTATATACTACCTTTTAGTTTGAGTCTAATAATAGTGAAATACCTCAGTATAATGGTCAACTCAATACATGACTTAAAGATACATATTTTAATAGTAGAGTGCTTCCAGTCTACTATAGCAGTACTATAGCAGTACTATAGCAGTACTATAGCAGTACTATACCAGAATCTAATATGCCAGTCACTGTTAGATCCACCATATGCAGGGTCCTGACTATGAAGGTATTATGAAGCCTCTCAGTCCGGTTGTTACAATGGCCAGGCCATCGTTGTATGAAGTACTATGATGGGCGTGATACTGAGTTTGCAGCCATAATAGTGGGTTTACAATGGTCATCATAGTGGAGTCTGCAATGGCCATCATAGTACTTCGTACAATGATGGCTTACAATGATGGCTACCATTGTTCCGGTGGAGAGTTTTTCGGAGCCATCAACGAACAAAGATTTAGTTAGACATAAATTTATTAAAGAACATAAAAACCACCACTCTGCTATACTATTAAACCTTATATTACTACTCGACTATGCGGTGAGATTTTCGGTGCTATTGTCAACTACTGCTGACTGTTTACTGTCTCAGTGTTATGGTCCCATGTTAGCATTGGCAGTGGAGTAAAGTGGAGGGTAGTGAATTAAAGTGGAGTGTAGTAAATTAAAGTGGAGTGTAGTAGAGTAGTGGAGGGGAGAGAGTTTAGTGTAGAATAGAGTGTAGAGTAAAGAGTGGAACAGAGTGTATATTGCAGGGTATAGACTGGTACTGTTTTACTGTTCCCTTACCACCACTATACTGCTAGACATTATTTACTGTTAGATTTTGTATGAGTAGTTCTCTACCAATCACGGATTGAGACCACTAGACCAGTCAATCTCTGAATCGGTTTGCTGGTTTGTCAGTTGTCGGTTTGTCGGTTTGTCAGTTTGTCGGTTTGTCGATTCTACACCCCTTTTAGTTCACCGTTACTACGGATTACTCTCCTGTAGAGTATTTAAGTATGGCCGATTCCTATTCCTGAGGAAGCCTCAAAGAATATAGTTTCTAATGAGTATAAATATACTATACTACTATACTACTATACTACTATACTACTATACTACTATACTACTATACTACTATACTACTATACTACTATACTACTATACTACTATTGTTAGATTCTTGTTATAACGTTAAGTACTAAGTTACCTTTATTCGTTGATGATTCCTCAAGTGAGGAATCTGAGCTACTTTTTTAGTGTTTTCAAGAGCCGAGATCGCCACAGAACAACTCCTTAGTGATCTTTGGTGTACTCACCGCAGTTCTTCCTCGTACTCCGTACATAAAGGCTGAGTAGGCGGCTGAGTAGAAGGTTGAGTTGAAGGCTGATTAGAAGGCTGATTAGGAGACTGAGTAACAGTGGCCATTGTCTCAGACAGAGAGGTTTCATAATATCCCCATAGGTAGATCCCTACCTATGGTGGGTCTGACAACTATACCACTATACTAATATTGTTAGATTCTTGAATACGTCTAATACTGGGAGTTATGTTCATTCATTGATAGATTCCCAATAAGTGGGAATCCGAGTAATTTATGTAGCTAGCCGGTGAATACCAGAGTGAAGCAGGGCGGTTAAACGCCATGTCACGAGGTAAGGTGATTTGATGAGGTCAAGTCACGGGTTAAGGTGCCTTGAATGAGTCACTGGCATTCGTAGGCTCGAAAGATACATCTATGGATGGTGTGTCTACCCATGGTAGGTCTAACAACTATACTACTACATCAACCTTCTCCTGACTATCATTACTACCATCACTTCTAATTACTCAACATCACTCATTGACTCTGGAATCACTCAAAATCATTCATGGGTAAGTTCAGACTATCACTTCAGACTATCACTTCAGACTATCACTTCAGACTATCATCTCTTTGGAGCAGTTGCTGATAGATTCTCCTACAGCTAGGAGAGACTGTCAGTCTCGGTAAAAAGATAGAAGCAAAGAAAGAGTTGAAGATATAGACGATGATAGGTCTCGGACCATTTGTTCGGAGTGCCGTTGAGGATTAAGTGTGTACAGGATTCGGCTACTGTACTTTACTACATTACTATATTATTCTACTACTCTACTACTCTACTACTCTACTACTCTACTACTCTACAACTACACTATACTACTACACTATACTACTATACTACTATACTACTACACTATACACTACACTATACACTACACTATACACTACACTATACACTACACTATACACTACACTATACACTACACTATACACTACATTATACACTACACTATACACTACACTACTATACCTTAAGGTATCTTTTGAATATCTATTGACTTCAGATAATGAAATTATTCGGAAGGCTATAGAGTTTGACCTGAATGTAAAAATTCTCTAAGTGAAGCTTGTTTAAAGTAGTTGGAAAGTGAGTAGCTCAGTGGAGTCTCTGGCTGAAGAGAAATCCAGTGAGAGACACCTAAACAGATACTCATACTAATTGTCAGACCCATCATAGGGAGGGATCTACCTATGGGGATATTATGCAACCTCTCTGCCTGATACAATGGCTATTGACTCACCCATGGCACCTTCACCCGTGACTTGACCTCATCGATTCACCTTACCTCGTGACATGGCGTTAACCACCCTACTCCACTCTAATTGTTGAACCGCTAGCTATATAAGGTACTCGGATTCCCACTTATTGGGAATCCATCAACGAATAAAGGTAACTTAAGTACTAAACGTTATAACAAGAATCTAACACTAATGAGGTAATTATTATTGATATCTCCACCCAACTCAACTCTACCTAACTCATCTCCACCCAATTATCTCCACCCAACTTATTTCACCAAAGCATTTTGTCTATAGCTTTGACTGTAGCTTTGACTGTAGCTTTGACTGTAGCTTTGACTGTAGCTTTGACTGTAGCTTTGGCTGTAGCTTTGACTGTAGCTTTGGCTGATAGTGCTGAGAGGTTATGAGCCCCGACTGTCACTGAGAATTGCCGGTCTCGTCATATAATGCATCATATATAATTGTAAAAGTTCTTGAAAACATAATATGGTTGTAATCAAAGAGAATATCGAATTGAAGTGGTGGTGGTGTATAAATAGTGAAATTATCCATAATGTAGTGTATTACCCAAGCCTTAAGAGTGGACATTCTAGCCTAACGGATATTTACCATCTCCACCACCTCTTCTTTACCAAACCACCCACCATCTGACTATTTTGTTTACTGCTCTTGGTCTTAATTTCTAGATATGTATTACCGAGCTGTGGAAAATATTAACCGTTGAGTTACTGTGATGCTATTGACTACTTATACTATACTATAATATATTGTTAGATCCGCCATATGCAGGACCCTGTCTATGAAGGTATTATGAAGCCTCTCAGTCCAATCGTACTTCGTACTATGATGGCCATTGCAAAGTCCTTATCAAGCCATCATAGTACTTTGTAAAACGATGGCTATTCTAGAACAATCCATACCATTGTATTGGTGGAGAGTATTTCGGTGCCAAGTCTCTCTCAAAGTCATTTAATTAATCGCTTCGGTTCCTCTCTTGAGAAACCAGCAACGAGTACAAGATTAGGTTAAGACTCGTTATAAAGAACATAACAGATTTATATTGAAATGCTTACCTTTTAATTTATGTCTTTTTAGTTATTAATTAGTTATTCATATAGCACTATACCTATAACGTATTTAATTACTTTTAAATAATATATGCGAGTACGGCATGTTCATGCCAAGCTATCCAGATGAAGCAATTTTGGGGTATTGTTGAAGAGACAAAGGTAGAGCCAAGGCTATGGGGTTTTGTCTAGGTTTTTTCTAGGTCTTTTCTAGGTCCTTTCTAGGACTTTTCTAGGTCTTTTCTAGGTCCTTTCTAGGACTTTTCTAGGTCTTTTCTAGGTCTTTTCTAGGTCCTTTCTAGGTCTTTTCTAGGTCTTTTCTAGGTCTTTTCTAGGTCTTTTCTAGGTCTTTTCTAGGTCCTTTCTAGGTCCTTTCTAGGTCTTTTCTAGGTCTTTTCTAACTCTTTTCTAACTCTCGTCTAACTCTCGTCTAACTCTTTTCTAGCTCTTTTCTAACTCTCTTCTAACTCTTTTCTAACTCTTTTCTAGCTCTTGTCTAACTCTGAGCATTGTCTTGGAGAAGAAAATGTAGATGACAGAGATTGACGAAGGAGAGAGACCGTTTAGGAGTTCCTAAGTTCCCAGGATTAACTATATAAAGCAAGAATCTTGCTCAGTGTTGAAGGGTATCAATTAAACTTGTATTAACTCCTAACAAGTCCAAACAGAAGACGTGTTATATAGGTACAGGATTTATTGTATCAAATTGAGTAATGAACGGCTTCAAAGTATAAGTGCATGGGAATGACCTGGTACATAACCTTCATGCACAGTAGAACCATGTGATTATGGGATTCACCAAGTATGTCCTGATTTAGTCCTGTGATTTCTCCACTGCAGACACTGTGTTGCCTACCTTTGGATCCATTAGAACCGAACACTCGCAGAAAATCTGAAAGGCTGGTGTGCAGGTTGTTGACATCTACACCTCTTTTTTCACTGGTTATGGATAGTTGTATGAAATTTTCGGCCTCTTTTTTCATTGGTTACGGATGATTGTACGAAATTGTCGGTCTTTTTTCACTGGTTACGGATGATTGTACGAAATTGTCGGCCTCTTTTTTCACTGGTTACGGATGGTTGTACGAAATTGTTGGCCATGTGGGTATTGACGTTGAGTCTAAGTCAGTGATTGTAAGGTCAGGAGTTCTCCCGAACGATTGAAGATAACGTGGACTATACCCAAGTCATATTAAATAAACACAAGTCTGAAAATTATATTAAATAAACATAAGTCTGAAAATTAACAAAAACACACTTGTAGAAAACAGACTTTATCTACAATCTCAACAAATTCCTATACGGATTGAAGCAAGCACTGTTAGTGTGGCATCAGGCTATCAAGGGTGAAACAGAGATCACGAACTCACTTCTTTACATAGCAATAGAGTTATAAGATAGATGACAGAACTGATTACCCAATTTACGCAATTGAGAGAATTATTGCAGTCCAACTATATAACGGTTCCTGTATACAAATTGGTATATGCTAACATTCAACAGGTTTTAGGATACTTCACAGTAAAGTATTCTATATAGCCTTAGTCGAAGATTCTAAGATTAAGACTAAACTGTTTAAACTTCAATTTATCGACTCGAGAGTGGGTGGCAAGAATCTGAGCTGCTTATATAATTGTTCAAGAGAACGGAAGGTTAAGTAGGAGGCTGACTAGAGACTAATTAGGAGGCTATGAAAAAGATTAATACAACGGTCCTTGTAGGTATCAGGCAGAGGCTTCATAATACCTTAATAGGTTAGGCACTCCCAAAGGTGGATCAGAATTATGAACGTTTGAAGATTCAACACAGAAGACAAATACATAAGTCAAACACCTAGTCGTATATGACCCCTAACTCGTATTAACTACTATAAAAGATACTAAAGTTCTGAGTCAGAAACATCATGGTATAACTAAATGAACCAAGTCTCAGACCAATCTGAAAAAACAAAGTGGACGAGTCCGGATTTGAACCGGAGACCTTTCCCATGCTAAGGGAACGCGCTACCAACTGCGCCACACGCCCATTTCCTCTTTAGGAAATTACCCGGTTTTTTATACTATTGTTTTTGATATATTGCATGGTTAAAGTCAAAATGAGGTTTGAACAAATAAATTCTTGGCATGACACTTAAATCACTCAACTGAAAAACTAACCTATTCCAATATGGAACTAAAAGGCTTTTTCATGCTTGATCTTTTGAGATAAAATATTTATGGTGTACGGGTGTTTTATATTATGGTGTACGGGTTTCAAGTTTAAATTTACGAGATTTGCATTTCCCTGGTGTACTGATCTACCCATTAAATCATCTAAACCTACACCATGCTGGCTCACACGACGCTCTACGTCAACAACATTAATGAAAAAGTCAACCCCAACAAGCTCCGCTACGTTCTCCAAAAACTATTTGGCCGGTATGGCCACGTAGTAGACATTTCAGTCTCACCCGCCCTCCGCATGAAAGGCCAGGCCTTCATCACATACGAAAGCAGCCAATCATGTCTAAAAGCACTCTCCAAGCTCCAGAACAGGCCCATGTTCAAAAAACCCATCCATATTGCCAGGGCAAATCAAGACTCCGACGAGTACAGACGACAGGTTGGAGATACGACAGGAATCGAGAAAAGAAAGCAAATCAAGGCGGAAAAAATGGCCCAGGCCAAGGAAAACAAGGCCAACGACCTGAAACTTCCCTTTACGAAAGCTCAGGTGCGTTCATGGACCGCTCTTCCTCCGAACAGCACTTTGTTGTATCAGAATGTGGCGGAAAGTCAGTTTGGAGAGGGGATTTTGGAGTCGCAATTTGGCAGTTTCAGTGGGTTTATCAAAATACGGTCTGTTCCATTTAGAAAAGTGGCTTTTATTGATTTTGTTGATGAAAGTCTGGCTACAGCTTGTCTCCAGGGCTTAAAACTGTCTCTCAATCCTACAACGCTTCTTACGTACGCTAAGAAGTAGGGGTTTCAAGGTTTTAACGAGACGTTTTGGGGGGTCTCAAGGTTTTAACGAGACGTTTTGGGGGGTCTCAAGGTTTTAAGGAGACGTTTTGAAGGGTTTCAAGGTTTTAAGGAGACGTTTTGAAGGGTTTCAAGGTTTTAAGGAGACGTTTTGAAGGGTTTTAAGGTTTTAAGGAGACGTTTTGAGGGGTTTCAAGGTTTTAGAGAAGAGCTTTGTATACTGGCAGATTATGGTGGGCACTTCTACGGTATTGGTGGATTATGGTGGATACTCATAGAGTATTGACAGATTAAAGTGGATACTTCTTCTTTATTGATTGATTATGGTGGGTACTCCTTCTTTATTGACAGATTATGGTTGATACTTCTTCTTTATTGACAGATTATGGTGGGTACTTCTTCTTTATTGACATATTAAAGTGGATACTTCTTCTTTATTGACAGATTATGGTGGGTGTTAGACCTACCATGGGTAGACACACTACCCATAGAGGTATCTTCGAGCCTACGAATGCCAGTGACTCATCCAAGGCACCTTAACCCGTGACTTGGCCTCATCGATTCACCTTACCTCGTGACATGGCGTTTAACCGCCCTGCTTCACTCTCCGGTATTCACTGGCTCGCTATATAATTACGCGGATTCCCACTTATTGGGGATCCATCAACGAATGGACATAACTCCCAGTATTAGACGTATTCAAGAATCTAACAGTGGGTACTCCTTCTTTATTGATCGATTATGATGGGTACTCCTACAGTTTAGTGAATTATGGTTACCTTCCTTATTGCAGAAAAGAAGAACTCCTTTTTCATTGGTGAATTATGGGCTCATTCTGAATTGATGGGTTATAGTGGGTACGTCTACAGATTGGTGGATTAGGTGAGTACTTCTACGGATTAGTGAATTATGGACTCATACAGTATTGAATACTATGGACTCATACAGTATTGAATACTATGGACTCCTCCTGAATTGAAAACTATGGACTCCTCCTGAATTAAAAACTATGGACTCCTCCTGAATTGAAAACTATGGACTCCTCCTGAATTGAAAACTATGGACTCATGTTTATTCCCAGACCAAGGTGCAGTATTGAGGCTTATACACTCACACTGTATTTTCGGATTATGGAATCCTTTTTTTATTGACAGATTATGGACTCCTACTGTTTTTTCAGATCAAGGACTTCGTTGTATTGACGATTATGGAATCATACTGGGTTGGTGGATCATTGCAGGTACCGTCATTACAATTACTGTGTTACTGTGTTACTGTGTTACTGTGTTACTGTGTTACTGTGTTACTGTGTTACTGAGTTACTGTGTTACTGTGTTACTGTGTTACTGTGTTACTGTGTTACTGTGTTACTGTGTTACTGTGTTACTGTGTTACTGTGTTACTGTGTTACTGAGTTACTGTGTTACTGTGTTACTGTGTTACTGTGTTACTGTGTTACTGTGTTACTGTGTTACTGTGTTACTGTGTTACTGTGTTACTGTGTTACTGTGTTACTGTGTTACTGTGTTACTGTGTTACTGTGTTACTGTGTTACTGTGTTACTGTGTTACTGTGTTACTGTGTTACTGTGTTACTGTGTTACTGTGTTACTGTGTTACTGTGTTACTGTGTTACTGTGTTACTGTGTTACTGTGTTACTGTGTTACTGTGTTACTGTGTTACTGTGTTACTGTGTTACTGTGTTACTGTGTTACTGTGTTACTGTGTTACTGTGTTACTGTGTTACTGTGTTACTGTGTTACTGTGTTACTGTGTTACTGTGTTACTGTGTTACTGTGTTACTGTGTTACTGTGTTACTGTGTTACTGTGTTACTGTGTTACTGTGTTACTGTGTTACTGTGTTACTGTGTTACTGTGTTACTGTGTTACTGTGTTACTGTGTTACTGTGTTACTGTGTTACTGTGTTACTGTGTTGTGTTACACACAGCTGATTGGATTGTGGCCTATTTCTGGAACTTGACCGTGCACATGGTCATGTACTGACACTACTTCTGGCTGCCGAGGTATTTTAGAGTCTGGAAGATCTTACTACCTGTGGTTGATGATCTCTGTGCAGAATATAAGTATAGAGTATAGAAACTGGGCTATTGACCGAGTTCTGACTGACTAATGATTGACTACTGACTTACTACTGACAGACTACTGACTTACTACTGACTGACTGCTGACTGACTACTGACTAACTACTGACTTACTACTGACTGACTACTGACTGAGTTCTGACTTACTACTGACTGACTACTGACTGACTACTGACTGAGTTCTGACTTACTACTGACTGACTACTGACTGACTACTGACTAACTACTGACAATGAGTACTCTGGACGAGTAGTCAGACTTTTGGATCAAAGAGGGACTCAATATACACCAGAGAGTATAGACCAAAGAGGATATACTAAAGTATATGCACTCTTATACACACTCTGAATTGGAATCTAATGAATATAACTACTTCCCCACGTTTAAACTATCTTAGTATTGAGGCTTACCAGTATTAAACATTATGGAGTTTGTATTGGGAGTTATATTCTTCCATCCTTAACATACGGTTTTGAGCCCGGTCCCTTGCCCCCGGAATTCAATTAATATACACCCTTAAAAATACCCACAATAAAGCTTTAGCTCTGAAATTTGATCATTGTTATGTCCGGAATTTCAGCTTTCTACTAATACTATTTTCATCTAAATACCACCAAAAAAAAAAGGTAATTTGCGTTGGTCCTTTTTCTACTGACCTAGCCTGGTGTACGGGTCCGTTCCTCGCATAATAATATATCTTTCACTGACTTATCCTGGTGTACGGGTCTGTTTGTCACACGTGGTCTCCCACCGCCTTACTTCCTAAAGATCGTGGCTCTTACTCAATCAAATCTACAACTATAATGACTGTACGAAGTAAATTAGTATAAAATATCATGGGCCTGCAAGATCTTCCTCAACCGGTCGACCTCGGAAGTCAACTCGTTCTTGGACTTGAGCAACTCCTCGACCTTCAGCTCTAACTGACCCATTCTCTCCATCTTACGAGCACGCGACCGGCGAGCTGCCTCGGTGTTCCGGGCTCTCTTCAACGATACTGGGTCCTCGTTGTTGGCCTCCACCGGCATCAAAGGACGGCTTCTCTGCTTCTTACTGTAAGAAACACAACCCAAATGGTCCACTGCCTTTCTCTTGACAGCAGCACCAGTCTCAAGGGAGAGCTCATCGTTCATCATTGGAGTTGGAAGCATTGGCTTGACTGGCATGGTCTTGACCATGGCCTCAGGCTCAGCCTTCACGACAGGAGCAGGGATGAAATCGAACGACTTCTTGAAGTCATCGCCCAATAAATCATCCAAGGCCTCGTCGGGGCCGTTCTTCTGTTCTTCTTCCTCGTGTTTGAACAAAGACACCCAATCATCCTTGGAGTTGACCTTAACGCCATCGATGGCAAAGTCCAACTCGTCAAACATGGGGGTCTCTGTCATGGCCAGATCAAAGGTATCAAGGTTCAGTGAGAACACAGAGTCCAACACATCGGTATGGACAAGAATGGGCGAATCATCCATATTATCATTGGCCTGGAAGTCGGCGGCAGGCAACTGGCACGACAATTCATCCATGGACTCCGTCTTAGGAACCACAGACGACTCCCTTGGGAGGTCCGATTCGTAAGAATCATTGTACATCACGACTTGAGCAGACATAGACAAGATTCTAGTAAAAGGATAATAAATTATAACGTTTAACGTAAATAATTAGCAAAAAAAAAAAAAAAAATAACGAATAGAAACGGATTCAACGATTTCTGAGTTTCAAAAATAAACTTTAAATTGGTTCTGTTTTAAGCGGATTCTGTTTTAAAACAACGACTAATTTGTGGTGGCACACCATATTGTAGAAATGGATTTATAGTAGCATATTGAGGGGGAACGAACTTTCGGATTCAAAGTTATCAATGGGATTTTGATAAGACACTTGTTTGATATATTTTTTCTTGAAGGAAAAAAGGACCTAGACTGATGTAAAGATTTAAGCACACATTGTAAATGACTTGTAAGTAAAATATGGGGGGAAATAAACAGAATAGGAAAGTGGTGGTGGAGGTGGAAAAAGTGAGCGGAAGGTAGCCATATATATAGGCGCGAGAAAAATTTTTCTTGTCCTTCATGCGGGCCGCTTTCGGGGCGTGCGCGCGCTAAGCGCGCGGCATCTGAACCCGATCTACCGCATTGGGAAGGTGAGTCATGGTTGTGTGCAGGTGCTCGCGGATATATGCAGATGGAACAATCCAAATTTCCTCCATTTAACCATTCATCCATTGACTCCATTGACCCCATTGACCCCATTGACCACCATCACCACCATAATTTACCATTGATCTGCTATTCAATGATTTAGCCACCTCATATAGACATGCACTCCCTGGTATATGCAGTCTGTGGTATTGTACTCGTACACAGGAGGGGGTTCATTAAATGCACCTGATTGGAGACTCATTTGCTGAAGGCGCTGCAGGACCGGAATTGATTGGACTGATTAATAAGCTTTTCGGGCGCATGCTCGCTTTAAGTGCACGTGACTTGGCCTTGTAACTCAGGAACTGCAATAATCTTAGGGGTTTTCAAATACTTCAATAACTCCAAATTTGAAATCGCAATCATTCGGTTATTTTGGAACTCAACATTTGAGCATTGAAAATTGCATGAACCCTTATCATTGTGGCACTGCACCTAAGCCTCCGCTCTCACCCTTACATGCAGGGGTTCTGACCCAACATCATCGCTGCAAGAGTTGATATACCACGATCAGTATAACGACATCACCATCACGACATCCCAAGTATCACCAGTATCTTTATCGCGACATTACAACAATAAAACGACATAATCCTGCATCCCCAAAAAAATGATATCATCCGGCATATAACCTTATCACCAATGACACCCTTTCAATTTCACGACACACGACATGTATGGTACACCCCATCGGTATACTGGGCCCCATAAGTATATTGGACCCCATCAAAATCTTGAACCCTCTGGTTCTTCACTTTAATTGATCACTTCCCCGGTTTGAACCATTTGGGCAACCCTTTGGAAAGCTTCTTGGGTGCAGGAGCAGGAGTATCATCGGCCAAGTTTCCCCTGTTTGTTTCTAATTGAACTGTTGGCAGCTCGGAAACATCTTTCCGTGCCATTGACAGTTTCAAGTAGTCGCCTGCAGGACGTGCAGGTTCCCATACCAACAACACTCTTTCCAGCTGGAAATCCGGGAGGTCTTTCAAAGGAGTATTATTAGAATCGAACGACGGTTGGATTTCCTTGAATGGAGGCAATGAGCTTTTGAGTTTGTATGAGTTCAAGTACTGGTCGTTGATGCAGGAGTCGACTTTCTTAAATACCTGGCCGAGCTTGACTGCAGGATCGGCAAAATGGAGGTCCAAAAGCGCCCGATCGGGAAACCTTACGCGGATGGTATAGTTTCGTGGGGAGAATTGTGGTTTCTTGGGCTTGGGCCGTGCCTGCATGGACTTAAGGATTTTGTAGTATTTTTCTGCCTGAGAAGATGTTAATTCGTAATCTTCATCTGGATTCTCGTATGCTTGTATGCCGGACAGCGGAATATACACCACATCCTGGGTCTCTCCCTGTAAATTGGGTTCTCCAGAGCTCAATTGGAGAGTCAGTTGGGGATTTGGTTGGTTGGCATTTTGTGGGTTTTGAGTCTGAGACGGAGGGTTATGAGTCTGGGCTTGATCCAATTGTCCAACATTTGGAACAATCTTTTCCCCCGGTTCAGACAAATTAGACAAATTAGACAAACTATTTGTGTCACTAGACAGACTTGTCATAAATGCCTGATTTGTCTGATTCCTTTGATTCACTTCTTGAGTCTGGTTTGTTTGGTTTGTTTGGTTTGTTTGGTTTGTCTGATTTGCCTGGTTTGTGTGGTTTGTGTGGTTTGTCTCTGTCTGATTAGACAGATTAGACAGAATAGACAAACTCACCTGATGCATCGTATTTTTCTGATTTTCCCGAACTTCCTGACCTTTTTGACTCTCTTGAATCGACTGAATTACCCCACCATTCTTCCTCTTTTGCTTGACCGCCCCTGTTTCAACATTTATCCGTACCACAGCACTGGGCACGTGACCCACCATGGAACCCACCGTAATCTCCTTATATTTCGCCAGAAAATTGTCCACGGCATTGTGTAACACGCTGACGCTTACCTTTGCCGAATCAGGCCAAATTACCCCTGTTTGGCCTCGGAACTCCTCCACCAACTCGCACACCAAAATGGACGACTTCACCTTCAAGATCTGGGTGGTGGAACCCCCGGAAATCGAGGCGATAACTTTCAAATTCACATCAACATACATCTGGCTGACCTCGAGCGTCACTCTGCCGTTGTTTACGAGGCTGGTGAAACGGATGGGGGAGGCTGGATCGAGCCGTTTTCCGGCATACAATAGCGTGCCGTTTGTGGCGGGAGGAAACTTGAATTTTTGAAGAGCTGAGCTTAGGAGTTGGGATACCGTGGCTGACCGCTCGCATGTGACTTTCCGGCTCTCTTTCTGGTGCACCACCGTAAAAGTTAAAGACATGGTGGGTTTGTATGGAGGCGAGGCGCTGTGATCTTATATGTTTGGTGTACGGGTTTAGTATAGACCCTAAACAATTTGTGAAATGGAGTATAAGGCCGGCAGAGTTCCGGATTGTAATGCCAGAACTTTGAATGCATCTCTACTGTTCTTATTTCGAATATTGTGGAAGTTCAGGGATGTTTAGGGATCTTTTGGTGGGGAGGATGGCATTCCGAGGGTACATATCACGTGACGTTTATTATACAAGCGATTCCTGGGCCCACACGCTCATTTTCGAGCTTAAATTCAAACATAAAATTAATTTGGATACTCCCAACCGGGATCAGTCGAGTCCAGCATAAAAACCGTTTTGTGGCGGAGGATGAAACAACCTGAGTCAAGAGGTGGGAACTGGATATAAGCCCCGGTTCTGCATACAAGCCCCGGTTCAAATTCCTAGATCTAATACACCCCTAGAATCATATTCTCCTCTTGGTGGTGGGTACCATTACTACAAATACACTTATTAAACTTCATATTGTTATTAGAATTGACATTTAAGGTGAAATCTGGTTTTAAGATTTTTTTTTATTATTATTATATGCAGGAATATGCCAAACTACCATCAATGATGCCAGGGCACATAATCTTTAGCCATGCCAAACCGGACTCAGGCAGAAGTAGCAGTATTGCTGCTTACCACTACATCACACTTTGTATGTACGGATGTATAGTGATTTCTGGTGTAATATGTATATATATATATATATATATATCTCTGGTGTACTGGTGTTTATAAGTATTACTGGTGTACTGGTGTACTGATGTTTCCACCTACCATATTGAAATCTCAAGTCATGCGCGCCCTCGTCTCTCTCTTATCTACACCCTCGTATCTACACCCTCATACACCCTCAAATACCCTCAAATACCCTCGAATACCCTCGTACACCCTCGTACACACTCCAATCCACACACTCGTCTACCCTCGTATACCCTCGTCTACCCTCGGATCTACACCATGTGTCTATGTTGTTGCCAATGCCTTTCTGACATTATTCTTGTGGCGGTGAGTATCATATTCCCGCCGCTTCCCGTTTGGTTCCGCCGTGGCTTTTGCCTGGGCGACCTGTGGCTCAATATCTTGCTCTGTATCATTGGGTACTTTCCGGGGCTCATTCACTCATGGTACATTATTGCACGGTACCCGGAGCCGAACGCAGCTGTGCACCGAGTTGACCTCGAGAGCCAGACCATGGGCCAGGGCCAGAATGTGTACCATCAATATTACCTGCCCACCACGATCAACAGGGTGCACTTGGTAGAGGCACGTCCTCACCAAAACCCTTCGTATGGAGCTGTAGCTCCGCCCTCGCATCCTCCCGCCTACTCCGAGTAGGTCATTTGGGATTCACCTGTTTCAGTGATGTTTCAGTGATGTTTCATATTTCTGGTGTTTTATGTTTCAGTGATGTTTCATGTTTCAGTGGCGCTTCATGTTACAGTGATTCAGTGATGTTTCAGTGTTGTTTCACTACTCCAAAGTCGTTTTTGGTGTTGTTTCAGTGTTTCAGATTAAAGTGTTGGGTTCTATCGTTTCAGTACTGTTTCATGATTCATTTTCAGTGCTGTTCAGTGATGTTTCAGTGTTGTTCAGTGCTGTTTCAGTACTTTTTTAGTGTTGTTAAGTGCTGTTTCATGTTACATGTTACGTGTTTCAGGTTCTACAGTCAGTGCTGTTTCAGTGCTGTTTCAGTGCTGTTTCAGTGCCTTTTAGTGCTTTGTCAGTGCTTAGTGCTTTTCAGTGTTGTTTCAGTGTTGTTTCAGTCTAGTTTCAGTGTTGTTTTGCTTCTGTTTCAGTGCAGTTTAGTGCTATTCAGTGCTAGTGCCTTTTGGTTCTGCTAAGTGCTTTGTCAGTGCTTAGTGCTATTCAGTGCTAGTGCCTTTTGGTTCTGTTAAGTGCTGTCAGTGCTTAGTGCTGTTCAACTTCTTGACCTTCTCGACGGTAGTGCTTTTCACTCATGAACCACCATCCCAGCGTCTGGATTCATCATACTTCTCGATGAAGTCGGCAGAGATGTTAGAGATCAACAGAGCCAACCAACCTCGTCGTCTGATCTGACATCGGCCAAAGCAGCAACGGCAGAAGTCTTCTTGTGGACACCAGAACCCAATCTACCCTTACCCATGATGATGGCGTATGGGACACCCTCTTTTTACCCAAAGCTGGCAAGAAGATGACCAACTCAATAGGGTCGAATTCGTGGGCAATCAAGACCAGTTCAGTCTTCTACTTTGATCCCTATGATTTGGAGTCAGGATGAGACGGCCAGATTGTACCAGAACTCAGAGAGATAACTCAACGAACTCTCCTATACACCCACTTTGATCAAGTACTATTGAATTCTCCGATAAACCCACTTTGGTCAAGTACTATTGAATTCTCCGATAAACCTACTTTGGTCAAGTACTATGTGGGGTTGATCCGGTATGTGCAAAGTCCGTTGTTGGGGTACATTTCTTTGAAGGACGATATCTTGTTGCTTGTCTTCTATGAGCACCAGAAGTGCCTCTCTAACGACATGGCCAATTGGTGAAGGATGTGTTTGAGACGATTTTTGTGGATATTGTCAACATGGTGGGAGTGGAATCAACAATGTCTTGCAGGATGTATACATTACCCAGCTGTTAGAGTATGTGGCAGGTTTGGGACCAAGAAAGCCTGAGGAGTGTTATGGAATATCAGTGCCAATTTGGGTACCTTGACTACCCGGAGAGACCTCATTGAGAACAAACTCACCATTGCTAACATCTTCTTCAACTGCTTGTCTTTTTGAACATTCCGTACGATGAAGGTGTTTTTATGAGAGACCTCTCCATCTAGCTCTTGGATGCCACGATAAGACCAACAACGTGGGTCAGACTGTACTTGACAACAACGGGCGATGACAGCAAGCTCGTTCAATCTTTCCTCCTTCAGTTTTGTTTCAGTGTTGTTTCAGTGCTTTTAATGCTTTTAATGCTTTTAATGCTTTTAGTGCTGTTATTTGCTGTTATGTGCTGTTGGGTTACTCAATATCTCAGCATACAGTTTTATGTTTCAGAGTTCCATATTTAGGTGATGGTGTTTCAGTTGTTTCAGGTGTCGCATATTCCTCGTTTCACTACGTCATGTTGCATTCCCAATGTTGTTTCACGTTCCATGGTTCTTTTCCATGGTTCATATGTCATCTTCCATTTTCCATAGGTGTTGACTATGGCCATCGGTCTTTGACTGAAAATCACCTCAACGGATACGGTGCTTTATGCAGCCAAGTGACCGTTTCAGGCGTTTATGATGTCTAAACCGTGCTTATACAAGGTATAAGAATATATTAATGGACTGTAATCAGTCTCAATACAAGTTTATGTGCTAAGTGACTGGGACCATACCACTTGCTAGTCAGTATAGGTCAGTGTAGGCACTGAGTAGTAGTAGTAGTAGTAGTAGTAGTAGTAGTAGTAGTAGTAGTAGTAGTAGTAGTAGTAGTAGTAAGTAGTAAGTAGTAAGTAGTAGTAGTGAGTAGTAGTGAGTAGTAGTGAGTAGTAGTAGTAGTAGTAGTAGTAAGTAGTAGTAGTGAGTAGTAGTGAGTAGTAGTGAGTAGTAAGTAATAAGTAGTACTACTGGTAGTACTGGTAGTAGTAGTAGTAGTAAGTAGTAGTAAGTAGTAGTAGTAGTAGTGAGTAGTAGTGAGTAGTAGTAGTAAGTAGTAGTAGTAAGTAGTACGTAGTAAGTAGTAGTAGTGAGTAGTAGTGAGTAGTAGTGAGTAGTAGTAGTAGTAGTAGTGAGTACTACTGGTAGTACTGGTAGTAGTAGTAGTAGTAGTACAAAGGAAGTCTTGGTAATATAGTAAGTGGCGTTAGTGGTTGGTCTGTGTGTTGGTATGTATGTTGGTCTGTATGTTGTTCTGGGTGTTGGTCGGTATGCCACCAGAAACAGCTCTCGTAACTCCTCAAGTATACACATATCTTGATGAGACTATGAACTTTATGTGAAGCAATAAGTACACTCCTCAGGATTGTACTTCATGGCTATTGAAAGGACCACTTGACGTGCCCGAGTCAAGGGCATATGAGGAGTTAAGTAATCTATATAAGGTGTTTCTGCAGATACAGTGTTTTTCAAAAGTATTCAAACCAGCGCGCCAAAATGTTTCGAACCAACAAGACAAAATGGTTCAAACCAGCGTGACAAAATGGTTCGAACCAAGAAGACAGAATGGTTCAAACCAAATGGAATAATGTTTCACACCAACTTTTATTACAATTCGATATTCTGAAATCTTAAATCTGGACAATTACCTGATATGGTACTACATTTGGGAGTCTTGCAGTACCAATCAAGGGTCAAGTTCCAAAAAAGGGTGAAAAACGGATGGAACTGAACTGGTTTCCTTGTGATCCTGTATACAACAGCTTATTAGGGGTTTACGAAACTTTTTGAATTATTGGTTTGAAACGTTTTGCTACGCTGGTTTGAACCATTCTGTCTTGTTGGTTCGAAACATTTTACTGCGCTGGTTTGAATACTTTTGAAAAAGACTGTAACATATTTTAGTGGGTATTTAAAGTATCGTTGGAATATAAAGATTGTTCCAGTACATCTCTTGTCAAACCTGCATATAAAATAGAAAACACCCAAACACCCGTACACGTCATACAGTGTTTTTCAAAACTATTCAAACCAGCACGGCGAAATGTTTCAAACCAGCACGGCGAAATGTTTCAAACCAGCGCAACAAAATGTTTCAAACCAGCGCAACAAAATGTTTTGTACTCCTTAGCACAGTCTTTCAAACCAAATGGACAAGTTGTTGTATACAGGATATCAAGGAAACAGGGTTCAGTTCCGTCCGTTTTTCACCCTTGATTAATACTGCAAGACTTTTGTCCCAAATGTAGTACCATATGAGGCAATTGTCCAGATTTAAGGTTTCAGAATATTGAATTCTAATAAAAGTTCGTGTGAAACATTACACCATTTGGTTTGAACCATTCTGTCTTCTTGGTTTGAACCATTTTGTCACGCTGGTTTGAATAATTTTGTCGCGTTTGTTTGAATAATTTTGAAAAACACTGTATTAAAAAAAGAAAAAAAGAAAAAAAAAACTATACTCAACTATAACTTATTTTGATCTGTTTTGTTTTTTGTTGGCTTGATTTTTTTGTTGGCTTGATTTTTTTGGGGTCCTTATCAATATTCCGCGTGCCTGCATATAATTCTCTCTGGACTGCAGATACTTCTATTGTACCTGTATATAACTCCTCTATGTGCAGCCCCGCGCCATGCGCGACACTTATCAGTGAAGCAAGAGAGAACACTGCCACCCCAAAATGGTCTTGATCTCGAATGCCATAGAATCCATGGGGAACCCTACACTGCAAAATACGGGAGTACTGCACACAAACATGTCTATCGGTCTCTGGAAGTCTCTCGCTGATTGGTGGGCCGTCGCCCGCTGTGTGCAGGTGCCCACAGAGAAATCCGTACATTTGCAAGCGTTTGGGGCGGCTCGGGCCAAGAATTTGGACATTGAGAAGGAATTGTTCAGGTCGATGTTTTCGGAAAACGTCGTTTTTGAAAATGATCCCGCTTTTGACTCGCTGTGTTTGACCGCCCGCTTCTTGGACACCCCCGTACCCTCGGATGTCGCAGGGGGGTGCTATATCCATGAGCTCGAGCTCCGAAACACCTCGGATTTGGATCTTCCCGAGTTGCATATTGTGGTCATTCACGGCTACATGGCGGCCATGGGCTATTTCTCCAAGAATTTGGAGGTTTTGGCGGCGGCTCACGGGAATGTCACCGTGCACGTGATCGACTTGCCTGGATTCGGCAATTCTGCCCGCCCGGCGTTCCCCCAATCCCTACTTGATCTTCCCAAGACTGCATCCAAGGCCCAGGAGATTCAACAAGTCATTGATGCTGAAAGTTGGTTCATTGATAAGATCGAAGCTTGGAGAAAAGCCCGGAACATCTCCCGTTTCAACCTAGTGGCCCATTCCATGGGTGCATACCTTTCTTCATGCTACCTATTAAAGTATAACACTGACCCCGAAAACCAGATTGTCAAAAAGTTTGTTTTGGTCAGTCCAATGGGCACCGAATCCAGTGATATCAGTTTGATCAACAACAAAAAGCTTCAGTTCAACCACCATGACGTTTCCAGCAATCCTCTTTATGAGGTATTTGCTACGGCGGATTTTGAGAGTCATAATACCAGTTTAGAAGACTTAAATGCGTTATGTGATAAGCTTGGACGGCCAAAGTTCCCGAAAAATGCCCTTTTAAGGACTCTTTGGAACAACCACATGTCTCCATTCCAGCTCTTACAGTATTCGGGTCCGTTTTACTCGAAAATATTGTCGTTATGGACATTTCAGCGGTTCCAGGGACTTTCTTCCAGCTCTGAAGACCCCGAAAACAATGATTTGGTACTACTTTTACACGATTACTCGTTCTCTATCTTCAATCAATACCAGGCATCGGGCGAATTGGCTATCACCAAGTTCATTAACCACGAGATTGTTCCGAGGGTGCCTCTTTGCGACCGAGGGTTCGTGGAGTACCTCGAAAAAGCAGGCATTGAAACGCTCTGGATGTATGGTGATAGAGACTGGATGAACAGCCGCGGTGGAGAATATTGTGTGGAGAGACTACGGGAATTGGGAGCATCGGCCCGCTTCGAAATGGTGCACGGTGCAGGACACCACATCTACCTTGACAACCCACAGACATTTAATGAAAAGGTGGTTGAGTTTTTGGGACTCAGCTCATGAGAATGACGACCTTGAATTAGCGTGATAGACAATGGTCACGTGAAAAATGATTTAAAAGTGACACCCTGCTTTTTGGACTGATGCCCTACAGACTGGCCTCAGTGTTCTGGAATATTGGAATCTATAAGGAATATCATGTTGAAGAGATGGCCAGAAAGTGTGTTTAATTCCCCAGAACCCGGAATCCCGAATATTGAATTTATGGAGAGATCAGATTCTTTTTAGTCACATGGTATGCATCAGCAAGAAGCGATAAAGACCACCCTTTAATTTCAACTTATTTACTATTATATCCACTTTCAGTTGGGTATAAACTCTACACTTTACACTCTATGGTATAGACTGTATAGTTTTTGGTCGTAATATATTATAACTCAGAAACGTGATGGTGTACGGGTGCACACTCTCTACTAACAACAAAAGCTTCCAATTCCATACACAAATAATTCGGATGGTCTGTATTATTGGCTACCCCACTTTCAACTACTTGAGTAGCCTGATCTCTCCCTCTGAAGAATCATAGGCGAATGAACATACATACTAATTTAAAAAAATGGGGTCTCGCACGACCCGTCTGATAATTGAGCATACGATTACCCATCTCTTGGTCTTGGCAGGCACTCCCTTTGGGATCATTCTCTTTTGGTATAGCCACCTGGTAAGTGTGCATATAGAGGTATAGCCCAAAGTTTCACAATATGTTCAAGAGCAGGTTAAATTGAACTTAATGCTTTACGCCTGTAATTGTAGCAACGATAAAAAATGACATTTACTAGATTCCTATAAACTCAAGCTGGAGTACTGTAGTGACAGACTTTTTCACCCCGTCTCAATGAAGCGGGTTACGGCCTTTTTATAGACAAAGCCATCTTGACCTGTATATAGCAGCATATATGCAGGTTGGTCCAAATAATCCTCCTAGCACAATTTCCTCCTAATGTTAGAAACGTCCTCTTCCATTTAAATACCAAAATGTTAATTTTAACACTTTCATGCTCCTTCATTTATATGCCGAAAGAGGAAACGTGAAACTAAAACTTTTCTCACGTGACCAGTGGCACGTGGTCGTGATCTTGGTCGTGATCGTGATCTTGAGCGTAAAGTACAGATGTCCCGCAAGTTCTACTAGTTGGTGTTGGACTTTTGGTATTCTTAGGCCCATAATTTATGCTATATCAGAAAATCCGTGATATTCTGGTTACTCGTGATACCGCTCAACCAAGAGCGGAATCCCATCTATACAGTGTTTTTCAAAACTATTCAAAGCAGTGGAACAAAATGGTTCAAACCAGCGCGACAAAATGTTTCGTATCCCTTCGTACAGTCTTTCAAACCAAATGGTCTAATGTTTCACATCAACTTTTATTAGAATTCAATATTCTGAAATCTGAAATCTGAAATCTGAAATTTGGAGATTTCCTCATATATATACTACATTTGGGACAGAAGTCTTGCAATACCAATCAAGGGTGAAAAACGGACGGAAATGAACTGAAGTGATTTCCTTGCTATCCTGTATACAACAATCAACTTGTTAGGGGTGATTTGTATTGGTTTGTTTAATTTTGCTAGTGTGGTTTGAATCGTTTCGCCTCGCTGGTTTGAACCATTTTGTCTTCTTGGTTTGAATCGTTTTGGCGCACTGGTTTGAACACTTTTGAAAAACACTGTATACTTGGGGTTCCATGCACTCCTTATTCCTGCACCGGACTTGGTAATACCTTTTCTAAAGTCAAACCTGATTCCTCCTGAAAATTAAGATCCAGTTACAATATTAATCTATACTCATGCGTTCCTCGGAACCTTTGAGGCTTGTCCAATTCTGTTATACTGCAGGTAACACACTGCCTGCATACACTGGTCAGAACATCTCACATGTTCAACTTGTCCTACAGTGTTTTTCAAAACTATTCAATCCAGCGCGCCAAAATGTTTCGAACTAACAAGACAAAATGGTTCAAACCACACTAGCAAAATTAAACAAACCAATAATTCAAAAGTTTCGTACATCCCTTACAAGTTATTGTATACAGGATACCAGGGAAACCAGGGAAACCAGGGAAACCAATTGAGTTCCGTCCGTTTTGACCCTTGATTAATACTTTAAGACTTTTGTCCCAAATGTAGTACCATATCAGGTAATCCTCCAGATTTAAGATTTCAGAGTATTGAATTCTAATAAAAGTTGGTGTGAAACATTACGCCATTTGGTTTGAACCATTTTGTTACGCTGGTTCGAAACATTTTGGCGCGCTGGTTTGAACAGTTTTGAAAAACACTGTATAAGAAAGGGGAATCTGCATCATTGAGACAAGGTGGATAAGTAAATCTGTCACGGGGCCCTCAGCTTGTGTTTATAGGAATCTAACAAATGTTATCACCCTTCTATAATTGCAGGCACAAAGCATTAAGTGCCAATAGGAACTTTAGGTCGTGTACCAACCAAAATTAACTATTTTAGTATCTATTAGTAACAGAATTATGGAATTTTCCGATAAAGAAATCCCAAAATTCCCTCAAACTTAATTCAAAGCTCCTATCTCTCAAATGTATACACTAAAAATGTGATTTGACATCTTTTCGATTTTTAGTGCAATTTCTTCTTCACAATGTACTCACATTGTAATATCGCGAGAAAATAGGAACTGTTACAGTGTTTTTCAAAATCATTCAAACCAGCACAACAAAACTATTCAAACCACACTAGCAAAAAGTTTCATACAGTGTTTTTCAAAACTATTCAAACCAGCGCGACAAAACGATTCAAACTACACTAGTAAAATTAATCAAACAATAATTCAAAAAGTTTCATACTCCTTCGCACAGTCTTTCAAACCAAATGGCGTAATGTTTCACACCAACTTTCTTTAGATTTCAATATTCTGAAATCTTAAATCTGGACGATTGCCTCTTATGTACTACATTTGGGACAAAAACTTGCAGTATTAATCAAGGGTCAAGTTCCAAAAAGGGGTGAAAAACGGATGGAACTGAACTGGTTTTATTGTTATCCTGTATACAACAACTTGTTAGGGATGTACGAAACTTTTTGAATAATTGGTTTGAATCATTTTGCCGTGCTGGTTTGAACTATTCCGTCTTCTTGGTTCGAACCATTTTGCTGCGCTGGTTTGAATAGTTTTGAAAAACACTGTATCCCCTCGCACAGTCTTTCAGTTCTGCAGATAGCAGTGGCCATACAATCAATCCACTTGACTTTCTTTATCAATTCCTCCTGATCAAGTTTTTCAGAATAGAATTTGTATACCCCCAACAAGTTTTTTATGCCACTACTCATAGTCTAAATTTTAGACTGGACCAATCCATATATGGTCCTTATTAGCGTATTGATTAATTTGGGGGATCTCAATGTGGCATTGGTTAAGGTTAGGTGGCATTTAAGTACGTTTGATTAGGTGGCATGGCGGGAACTGAGGTGAAAACCGGGGGTGAAAACCGGGGGTGAAAACCGGGGGTTGCGAAAGTGATAGAAACACCCGTGCACCAGGCTACCTCAGCAGAAAATGGCCCAACGCAAACGGCTTTTTTTTCTCTTCTGTCTTGTAAAATTAAGTTTACTGGATTCCTGGAATTCCGGACTTCTCAATGTATATTTTATTTTAGTTGAAACAGTTTTTTTGGTGGACTTTTGGAGGTCCTGTAGTTGGACAATTCCGGCCGCAGCCCTCAATTCCGGTCAAGCCGTCGCATCCTTTTTTTGGGGTAGTGCTCATAATTATTCATCATATTAGTATGTCAGAGAAAGTAAACAATACAGTCTTGTGTTTTGTCCAATTTTATTACATCGGAATATGGAAAGCCAAGCACATAGCAACACCCGTTGACTAGGCGACGCCGTCGTCAAATACTTAAATAGCTCAGATTCCTCTTTCTGAAGAATCATCAACAAAAAAAAAAACATACTAAACAGAGTACCTGACGTAACAACAAGAATCTAACAATATGGGTCTCAAACGACCCGTCCGGTGATTGAGCCTACGTTTACCGATCTCTCGGCAGCAGTCCGCCCCTGCCCCTTTAGGGGGAATACACCTTTGTTGGTAAACACCTTTGTTGGTAAGCACCTTTGTTGGTAAATACACCTTTGGGTAGGTGACTGTGGTAGGTGACCGTGGTAGGTATTTCTCACGGGATATTTAATGGAGTGTGGGGACCTCGGAATTGAGAGTGTATTGAATGGGTGCAAACAACACCCGTACACCAGGCCACCTCAGCAGAAAATGGCCCAACGCAAATGACCTTTTTTTAATCGTAAGGAAAGAAAAGTGGGTTGGTTAGAATCCTGGAATTCCGGACTTCTCAATGTATTTTTTTTTTTAGTTGAAACAGTTTTTTTGGTGGACTTTTGGAGGTCCTCTAGTTGGACAATTCCGGCCGCAGCCCTCAATTCCGGCCGCAGCCCTCAATTCCGGCCACAGCCCTCAATTCCGGCCAATTCCGGCCAACCTATCGCATATTGTTGAGAATGTCCAGAAACACTCACATACACTGGAACGCCTATTTAATTTCTTATCAAGAGTGTTAACAATTCTGATACAATAGTGTTCATTCCTTTTCAATGTATTCTTAACTTGTGCTAATTATATAGACTAGAATACCTGTTTTGGTTGATTTTTATAGAATACCTGTCTTGGGCGATTTTTATAGAATACCTGTTTTGGTCGATTTTTATAGAACACTTGACCTTGGGCGATTTTTATAGACTAGACTATCTGTCTGTGGTCTATGTCGATCCCCTCTTTATATATTTTGGGATGCTTGAATTCCATCCTCCTGTACCGGACTTGTTAATCCGTTATCTGAAGTCAAACCCTATGACTCCTGACGCCAAGACCCGGTTTATACTATCCGTCTGTACATATACATTCCTCGGAACCTTATGACACTTATCCCTTTGTCCCATTCCGCTGTCTGGAGGTACCCCACCTACACACGCGGGTCAGGACATCTCACATGATCAACATACGGTACTATTAGGGGTGTACAGTACTCTTAGGGGTGTACGGTAGTCTAAGGGGTGTACGGTAGTCTTAGGGGTGTACGGTAGTCTTAGGGGTGTACGGTAGTTTTAGGGGTGTACGGTAGTCTTAGGGGTGTACGGTAGTCTTAGGGGTGTACGGTAGTTTTAGGGGTGTACGGGTTTATCTTAGGGGTGTACGGGTTTATTGTAGGGATGTACGGTACTCTACACTTATAGTATATACTCTACTCGATATTAAACCCTCTACCCATATCAGATATATACGTGTCAGATTATAATTGTATACCTAGTGTCTGCATTGGATGATTCCCAAAGAGAGGAATAGGTGTTAGTCAAAAACAAAAGGTAGAGTAAACGTAGCCAATTGAAGGTGGCTGCAACTGATTGGATATCGTAGGCTCAAATACCACATGGACCATGGACCACCACATGGACCATGAACTACCATATGGATTGTGGACAGCCATATGGACCATGGACTACCACATAGATCGTAGACCACCACATGGAATCTGGCAATCTGCTTTAGCACTATCACATTTAAATCAATGTGTACTATGATATCAAATGTATCATGTGTGGCGTCTCGGTCAGATATACGTCATCCTATCGGATGTATGAAGACAGCTTCTTTTAATCACCTGCTCATTCACTCACCTAGTCGAGCAGCAGGAGAACCCTTTTGAGCGATGCATAAACATCTTGCTTGTCGAATTCCTGTATACTCCGCCAGAGTTGGTTCTCGAAGTCTTGCTTCATTTTCTCCGACACCTCATATGCAGCATCGATGATCCCGGTCTCTATGCCTGCCAATTTGGCCACATTCAACCCGTAGGAATTGGAAACAACGCCACGCACCACTTTATAGAGAAAAATGACCTCGGGCCAATCGGATCCATTCTCCTTGCGCTCGAGAAACGCCATGTGATAGTTGTGGACTGCATTGTGCTCATGTTCTAGCCCATGCAACGATGGATAATGCGTAATAAAGAGCGTAACTGGAGACTTGGGGTCCTGGATAATGTACTTCAATATGGAGTACGCTAGGGCCACTCCATCTTTTGTTCCTGTGCCTCGGCCAATCTCATCCAAAATCACCAACGATTTATTGCTGTAGCTCTGGATAATATTGGCACATTCCTGCATCTCCACCATGAAAGTCGATTGCCCTTTTAGGATATTGTCGCTGGCTCCCATTCGTATATGTACCGAGTCAAATACTCCAAGCTGCGCTTGTGTGCAGGGCAAGAAGCTTCCCACTTGTGCCATAATCACCGAAAGAGCTATTTGCTTCACAAGCGAAGATTTTCCTCCCATATTCGGGCCCGTGATAATAAGCACCCTGTTTTCATCATAAGAAATGTCAATATCGTTGGGAACATAACTCTGCTGTGCTATGTGCAGGAGAACAGGATGAACGCCCAGTTTGATCTTAATAATCTGGGTATCCACAATTTCCGGCTTCGTATGTGAAATCTCCGACTTAGCAGCAGTAGCCAAAGAAAGGAGACAGTCGAATTGGGCCAAGCACGTGACCACCCTCCGAATGTACTCGTGGTGCAGGTCGATTTCCTGCAAATAAGTCTTGAAGCATCGGTCACTTTCCTGCAAGAGTTTTTCCGTATGGTACTGGAGTTGCTTGTGTAGAGCCGTAACAGATGCAGGCCTGTATCGAGAAACAGATTTGGTGGCACTAATCTTGAGCCAGTCTGCAGGAAGAGAGTCGGTCTGCTTCCCGTTCCGGACCTCGATCAAATGCGTATCTTTAAGCACGGAGACGTACTGCAAATGGGGTCTGTTCAAGAGGGTCCGGATATGACCGAGTTCTGCATCCAATTGTTGTTGCACTTCCTGTATCGAGGCCTTCTCCTGAAGAACACTGGCGAACTTGGGATCAGACTCGAGGAGGAAGAATCTTTGTTTCATTTCCGAAGCTTCAAGCAGAGAAAGCGCAATTCCAGCGTCAATTTGCTGCATGAGCCCATCGATGATCTTTTCCTCGCTGTACACCAGCATCTGGTCCAAAAGCTCGCCAAGAAGCTGGTCCTGGGGAAACTTGGCCCGGAAATCGGCCACACATGCAGGCCCAAAGTCCCTAAACACTTGCAAAACGTCGCTTAGACACTTGAGCATTAAAAAAACTTCTTTCCTGGATACCCGGTCGTTTTCCTGTGTTGCGGAATAATGGATTTTGGTAAGCGAACGATCAATCTCCACGCCGCTCTTACCCAATTTGACTAGTGTGCCCCGAAAAGCATCCAAAATATGCACGAAATCACCACTCACCAAAGTCTCCACCGCATTCAAACGTTTCACAATATCCTCTTTCCGTACAAGCGGCCTGCTGATCCATTTGCGGAGCATAGAAGTTCCGCTCCGCGTGATAGTGTTCTGAAGAAGTGATAAAAGCGTACCTTTTCGAGCACCAGGGTCATCGTGAACCAGAAAAATGTCCAAGGCTCGAAGAGTACCTGCAGGCAACACCATGAAGGTATTTGAATCGGAAAAAGGGGTGATGTTGGAGGTAACCGAGAAGATATTGCTGAGGTTGAACTCCTGGAGATGTCTGGCTAGCTCATAGATGCAGAATACCACTGAAGGAGTAAAGTTCAACGCAAAGTATTCGGGGAGATGGTTTGTTTGGGGCAGATTGAAGAGGGCCTCCAAATTGAGCTGGATTTGGTCACTAGGTTTAGGGAGGACTGTATAGACAGAAACATTTGGGAACTGGAGCTTGAGAGACGTTTCAAGAGTATTTTGTTTTCCCAATCGGTCAATTCCACTACCATTTTTGGTCAGTTCCTTTCCGTTTTCGTCCAGTTCACTCTCAATTAGGCTACGGTCCTTCCCAATCGAGCCATCTCCAACCAATATAACTTCACTAGGCCTCATATATGCAAGCCGGGTATCCAATTCATCACGTGAACATGCAAACTCGTCATACACGATTTCTCCCGTTCCTGGCTGCACACCCACAAGTGTAGTCACATTTTCCCCTGCGTTCTCATATATACACACAATATAATCGTCACCAGGTTCGTCTACACTTGTTTTTTCATCCACATTTTCGTCCCCCATATAAGTAGCCTTCGTATAAACCGCCGTAATTTGTCTTTGGAATAAAGACTTGGTGCTTTCCACTGATTTTATGGCAGCCGATTCCGTCTGCTTTACCACCCCTACTTTGAGGCCGTGATTGAGGAGACGTTGAAGATGGATATGGAGCCGAACGTCTGGAATCAGACAATAAGCGAATCTGTCATGTACCCTCTCTTCCAATTGGATATTGCCTGGAATTAGCATAATATTCAAAAGCAGAGATGCCACCACAGCATCTTGTCCAAAAAACTTGTACTTGTAGCCCACCTGGATGGCAAGAACCTTGTCTGGGTTATCTTGCTTTAATTGGGTGTACTGCAGCTCTAAAGGAGTTAGTTTTGAGGGCTTGGATGGTTTTGGGTGGGAGGTACGGGTTTTTGTGGATATCTTAGGGGCATTTACTCCCTCTTTTGCCAGGGTAATGTCATTGTTTTTGGTACCGTTGGAATCATCTAGGTTTGAAGATTCGTTTGAGACTGATTTCGAGTCGCTAGCTCCATTATTCAGTATCTTCCTAGACTTATATTGTAATGGAGAGGCAGTCACACCTATGGAGACAGGTCTTTTGGCTGGAGGCAGGTTAGATGAACTAGTAGGAGTGGGGCAAGCAATTGGCGGTCCAGCACTACTTTTGGGAGAAAAGAATCGACTGATGGACGCCTGTTTTTTTGTCTTGGGAGGAGCCATTACTGACTACAGAAAGACGCGTGAGGCCTAAGAAACAGTCGTGGGTATATGCAGGAACTCATATATATCCATACCAAACCGTTCCTTTTTCAGACTAACTATAGTCTAAAGTCATATTTATAGTTAAATTATAGTTAAAGTATAGTTATAGTATTAACCTCTTTTGTTTCTATAGTAATACTTTCAGACATAGTATAGCCAGTCTCTCTTATAGTCCATATCACTGTCCTAGTATAGTCCATAGTCCAATTCTAGTCCAATTCTAGTCCAATTCTAGTCCAATTCTAGTCATAGTCGCTGTATACTATAGTATACTATAGTATAGTAGAGTAGAGTAGAGTAGAGTAGAGTAGAGTAGAGTAGAGTAGAGTAGAGTAGAGTAGAGTAGAGTAGAGTAGAGTAGAGTAGAGTGGAGTGGAGTATAGTTATAGTCATAGTCTAGTGGAGTACAGTACAGTACAGTAGAGTAGATTAGAGTAGATTAGAGTAAAGTATAGTACTATAGTATTGTTAGTTTCTTGTTGTTACGTCAGGTACCCTGTTTAGTACATTCATTCGCCGATGGTTCTCCAAAGGGAGGAATCGGGCTACGTAGAGGGAGGTTTGGGCTACTTAAGTAGTTGACAACGGCGTCGCCTAGTCATCAGTGTTCTAGTACATCTCATTCCGTCCTACTACTCTTTCAGTCATAGTATTATAATCCTAGTATCTCTCCATGATTCTAGTACTCATAATATATTCCAATACTCATACTAGTATTATGAATCTACTTGTTAGATCAACCATAGGTAGTGCTTTACCTATATGTAAGCAATTATGTAAATATGCATGGAACGTTTATACTATATCCTTATAGATTTGTAGTCTTGGTAGATAGTAGAGTACCATTAGTAAGATTTGTACTCTAGCTACATCCTCTACCCTCTGGGACGTATACTTTCTACCTTCTATCTTCCACTTATACTCTATACTACTGTATTATTAGTACTCTCCATTTCAAATTCGATAGTAATATCTATTAGTATTATATCATGTATTATAGGTATGTATATACTACAGGTATCAGATCATAGTCAGTATTTATTAGTAAGTCTAAGGTGTTACAAAAATACAGTTCTTCTTTTCACAGATTGTATTTGATAGATATCAGTCTAGAGACTATAGAGACTTCATGATATTATGATTAGTGTAAGGGATATTATAGTACGGTATAGTAAAGCCATAGTCTAGTATAGTCGAGTAGAGTAGAGTAGAGTAGAGTAGAGTAGAGTAGAGTAGAGTAGAGTAGAGTAGAGTAGAGTAGAGTAGAGTAGAGTATAGTATAGTCAGTGAAGTACCGTAGTATAGTGTATACCATGGAATGATCAGTAGTTCATAGTTTATAGTTTAAGCTTTATAGTACCATAGTAATACTCATTTAGAGTCATAGTATAATCCGAGTCATGGCATAGTTATAGCTGTAATTCTAGTCATATTACCTTAATTATACTCAGTCATAGGCTCAAAAATTGTATATCATAGTCCATACTCGTAGTGTAATCATAGTAAGATATTATGAATATAGTCATAGACTTGATAAGCTCATAACTTGTGGTTCCACACTATAGTCCAATGTTAATCCATAATGAATTTCTAGTATACTCCATAGTATTCACTATATATAGACAGACATACAGAAAGACAGACAGACAGACAGACAGACAAACAGACAGACAGACAGACAGACAGACAGACAGACAGACAGACAGACAGACAGACAGACAGACAGACAGACAGACAGACATACAAACAAACAAACAAACAGACAGACAGACAGACAGACAAACAGACAGACATAGCAATAGACACTAAAGTAGATTTAGACGTGCACATAGTATAGTAATAGTATAGTAATTGTTATGTTCTTTATAACGTGTTTTAACCTAATCTTGTATTTGGATGCTGTCTGCACTTCCTTGATTAGTAAATACTTGTGTCTGGTTGGCTGGGCCCCACGTATCCTTTTCTGGACCTTTTCAAGCGTCTGGGTCTTGGGGTTTTATTTACTTAGAGCGGTGTTCTCAGCAGTGATCTCCTCTTTTACGTTTTGATCTGGTCTTACTACTGTTAACCATACCCTGATATATTCACCTCAGGTAGTACGACTGTATATGCCTCAGGCCTCAGATAATCGTACAGAACTTGCTGCCTTACTCCCTGGCGTCAATATTAACGAATACAAGTTTAGGTTAGAACACGTTATAAAGAACATAACAGTATAGTCATATAGATAGTCAGTCATAGTACAGTATAGTAGTATAGTATAGTATAGTATAGTATAGTATAGTAGAGTGGAGTAGAGTAGAGTAGAGTAGAGTAGAGTAGAGTAGAGTAGAGTAGAGTAGAGTAGAGTAGAGTAGAGTAGAGTAGAGTATAGTATAGTATAGTATAGTATAGTATAGTATAGTATATTATAGTATAGTCTAAGGCCGTATTTATAGCCATAGTAGTCATATTACAAACAAAGTCAATGTTCATACCCATAGTAGTCATAACATACCTTCGTATAGTCCATATATTATTTGTAGTCACACTATAGTATATTACAGTCTGTTAGATTCTTGAATACGTCTAATACTTAGAGTTATGTTCATTTGTTGATGGATTCCTAATGAGTGGGAATCCGGGTGATTATACATTGCGAACCGGTGAATACCGGGGAAGTGAAGCGAGCCAGTTAAACGGCAACTCACGAGTTAAGGTGAATGGATGAGTCCAATTCATGGGTTATGGTGACTGGATGAGCCATTGGCATTCGTAAGCTCGAAAGATATCTCTATGGGTAGTGTGTATACCCATGGTAGGTCTAACAGTATAGTAGTATAGTACAGTATAGTATAGTACAGTATAGTAGTACAGTATAGTAGTATAGTAGAGTAGAGTACAGTATAGTAGTATAGTATAGTAGAGTACAGTATGGTAGTATAGTATAGTAGTACAGTATAGTAGTACAGTATAGTAGTATAGTAGTATAGTATAGTAGTACAGTATAGTAGTACAGTATAGTAGTACAGTATAGTAGTACAGTATAGTAGTACAGTATAGTAGTACAGTATAGTAGTATAGTATAGTATAGTCCAAGATCTATATTCCCATAGTATAGTGAAACATAATCATAATCCATATTTTGAAATCATAAGTAGCTCAGTATCATACTTAATTCTAGTTCTAGCTCTAGTTATAGCCGTAGTACAGAGTTTAAAACTATGGGAATTAGAGTAGCCATAGGATAGTTCTAGTTTTAGTTCTAGCTCTTGTCCATAGTACCATAGTTTATAGTACCATAGTTTATAGTACCATGATACCATAACTATAGTATTGTTATAGTATGGTCATGGATGTAGTACGACTTTAGTTTCAGTTCAAGTTCAAGTTCAAGTTCAAGTTCAAGTTCAAGTTCAAGTTCTAGTCCATACTCCATAACCACATGCTCAGTACCATATGAAGGGCAAAACTTCAACATCCCATAAAACTGCAAATGTCTTCAAATAGAAATAGATCAAATCTTGTGCGTCGTGAGACTCTTGGACAAATTTTTTGATGCCTTTCAAAATCAAGAAACCCGAGTTGTAAATGATATAAGAAGAAATACTATAGATAAACACTAGAGGTAGACTCGTGGATACAGACTCGTGGATACACTATGAGTAGAGACCCATGAGTTGACCGAAGACATAGATAGAGACTGATAAACTGATAGACTGCTGATACAGACTCATAGTCATAGTCATACCACCATAGTTTATAGTCATACAGTTGCGGCACCAGGAGGACCAGTGGGTAACCATGGAGTAACGTCCAGTGATTGACTAACACTATAAGACACTGATCTCATTGTCTCATCAAGATATGTAAATACTTTAGGGGAAGTGTTTACTTCAGGAGAAGGAGAAGGAGAAGAAGAAGAAGAGTTGTCAGTACTCATTGAAGTATCATCAGTACGAGATCTTTTGGTGGGTCTGGTTCTTCTGGTGCCGCAACTGTCGTTGCAGATCTGAGAAACGATCAACAATAGTGAGAAAATAACGTGAGTCATAGTCATAGTCGTTGTATAGTCATAACCGTTGTATAATCTAGTCATAGTCATAGTATAGATAGTCAGTCATAGTACAGTATCGTAGTATAGTATAGATAGTCCATACGTTCTAGTACCATATCCCTATTTTGAAGCAATAGAATGGTGTAGTACTATGGTCATAAAATGGTAGCTCAGATCTAGACGTACTTATAGTGTAGTCCTGTCCACAGTAGCCATAGCACTAGAACAGTCAAAGTCATGTTAGTATACTCTGAATAGTTCTTAATCACCCATAATCCATACTTGTAGAAAATGTAGTCAACGTATAGTTACTATATTTATAGAATACATATCTGTAGTATAGTCCAGAGTCTTTAGTCCAAAGTCTATAGTTCATAGTACTCAGTGTAGTATACTACCCTGGTGTATTAAATAGTCATGGTGTATTCAATAGTCATGATCTAGTCAATAGTCATGGTCTAGTCAATAGTCATGGTCTAGTAAATAGTCAGACTCATAGCTATAGACGTGGACATAAATATAGTCATGGTATCGTCCATAAAATATGTTGAAAAACGGTAATAAGGTGAGTGCGCTCTGAATCCCTATGGCTTGCAGGGATAGCGCGGTAATACAGTGTTTTTCAAAATGATTCAAACCAGTGCGACAAATGTTTCGAACCAGCTAGGCAAAACGATTCAAACTAGCGTGACAAAACGATTCAAACCAAACTAGCAAAATTAAAGAAACCAATATACATAACCCCTAACAGGTTTTGTATACAGGATAAAAAGGAAACCAGTTAGTTTCACTCCGTTTTTCACCCTTGATTAATACTGCAAGACTTCTATCCCAAATGTAGTGCATATGAGGTAATCGTCCAGATTTCAGATTACAGATTTCAGAATATTGAATTCTAATAAAAGTTGGTGTGTAACATTACGCCATTTGGTTTGAAAGACTTCACGAAGGGGTACGAAACTTTTTGAATTATTGGTTTGATTAATTTAGCTAGTGTGGTTCGAAACATTTTGTCGAGCTGGTTTGGACCATTTTGTCGAGCTGGTTTGGACCATTTTGTCGAGCTGGTTTGAATAGTTTTAAAAAACACTGTACCCCCTAGCGCGCACAGTCTTTCCAACCAAATGGAGTAATGTTTCACACCAACTTTTATTAGAATTCAATATTCTGAAATCTTAAATTTGGCGATTTCCTAATATATACTACATTTGGGACAAAAGTCTTGAAGTATTAATCAAGGGTGAAAATCGGACGGAACTGAACTGGTTTCTTTGTTATCCTGTATACAACAACTTGTCCATCTGGTTTGAAAGACTGTGACAAGGATTATGAAACTTTTTGAATTATTGGTTTGAATCGTTTTTTTATTGCGCTGGTTTGAATAATTTTAAAAAAAGACTGTATTGGTTTGTTTAATTTTGCTAGTGAGGTTTGAATCATTTTGTCTTGTTGGTTCGAAACATTTTGTCGCGCTCATAACCTGTAAACGTGTACAGTGTTTTTCAAAACTATTCAAACCACCGCGACAAAATGGTTCATACCCCTTATCACAGTCTTTCAAACCAAATGGCGTAATGTTTCACACCAACTTTTATTAGAAATGAATATTCTGAAATCTTAAATCTAGAGGATTGCCTCATATGTACTACATTTGGGAGTCTTGCAGTGCCAATCAAGGTTCAAAACGGACGGAACAACTTGTCCATCTGGTTTGAAAGATTGAGCGAAAGGGGTACGAAACTTTTTGTTGCGCTGGTTTGAACCAGTTTGTCTTGTTGGTTCGAAACATTTTGGCGCGCTGCTTTGAATAGATTTGAAAAACACTGTAAACGCCCGATCCGCAACCATAGTTGCGGCACCAGGAGGACCAGTGAGTAACCATGGAGTAACGTCCAGTGATTGAATAACACTATAAGACACTGATCTCATTGTCTCATCAAGATATGTAAACAATTTAGGAGAAATGTTTACTTCAGGAGAAGGAGAAGGAGAAGGAGAAGGAGAAGGAGAAGGAGAAGTATAAGAAGAGTTGTCAGTACTCATTGAAGTATCATCAGTACGAGATCTTTTGGTGGGTCTGGTTCTTGGAGGCATCTTGGTATACCTCAGGCAGTTGATGTAAATTAAAGTTATTAATAATAGAATGGGGAATACTATTGAAAAGCACTATAAGCACCTGTTTTTCATATGAACCTTTTCTTATGAACCTTTTCATATGAACCTTTTCTTATGAACCTTTTCATATGAACCTTTTCTTATGAACCTTTTCTTATGAACCTTTTCTTATGAACCTTTTCTTCAAATGAACCTGTGATTACTACAACCGCCGGTAATGTAAAGGTAGAGCTCCCACATATATAAGGGAGACTGGGCCATATCCATCTTTTCAATAACTTGACCAAATATCATCTGTCTGGGGCATACCAAGATGGCTCCAAAAAAGATGGCTCCAAAAGCCAGACCCACCAATACTCCAATGGACACTGACAACTGTTCATCTCCTCCTCCACCTGAAGTAAACACTACAGTGTTCACATATCTTGATGAGACCATGAGATCAGTGTCTTATAGTGTTAGTCAATCACTGTACGTTACTCCATGGTTAATCTATGGTCCACTTGGTACCGCAACTATCGTTGCAATACATATGTTTTCTAATCTACAGAATCAGGAGGAGGTAATTATTCTCAGTAAAAGACCTTTCTTATCTATGAAACTGTATTTGTATCACGTGACTGTACTGAAAACCTACACATTATATAAAACTGGCTATGATGGTTCTAGACTACGATGTTTCATACTATAAATAATATATGGAGTGTACTGTGGTACCATGGACTCTACTCTCTATAGAGTATGGACCAGAAGTCTATGGATATGGACCAGAAGTCTATGGATATGGAAGCGTAGGACTTTAACCAAGTTCAGCCAATCAAATCAGTAGAACTAACCTGATATTCAACGTGTTAGATTAGTTCCAGTTGAAATAAGACTTGATAAGACTTAGGTTGGCTTGTTGAACATATTCTGTTTGTATCAACTGAGACTAGAGCTAGTCTTGGCACGCCAAGAAATAGATCTTTCTCTGTCTAGTTTTTTTTTTGGTCCTGAACTTTCTTCCAGGTACTCTCTTTTTCCAGTACTTTTCCAGTACTTAGCACTTTCTCCCTTTCCCATTCTATTCCTTCTTCTCTTCCTCATTATTCTCCCTCTATTTTTGTATCTTTCCTTCTCCCTCTCTAAATCTTTTCTAAATCTGTTCTCTCCTGATGTCTTCCCCTACTCGTCTCTGATACTTGTAAAACTGATGCTGCTGACGTTGCCGGACCTCTTGGCCGACTCCTTCAGCTTATCATCAAACTTTGTCCTGGAGAGCATGCGTGGCGTACTAAACGTAAGCACCTTTTCTTCGCTGAGCAGCTCCATGGAGGTATCTGCAGCCATGGACTTCTCCAAGGCATCAGCTGGGTCTTCGGAAAAGGACGGCTTTTTCTGGAGCTCGCTGGTCAGCTTCATGGGCCGCTTGTGTAGAGCCTCCATGCTTCCCATCAGATGCATTACTGCGGGAGTCGATGAGTTGCGCCGGAGTGTTGCAGAGGGATTAAATTTTGTGCTAGATGGTTTCCCCAACTCTCTGCCAGATTCTACCGGCCTTACCATTTCATTCCTAGAGACATCCACACTTGAACTGGACCCTGAAACACTTCTTTGACGGCTTTGAGAGAGCGGTGAGAAGTGGAACTGATGAGACTTCAGAGAACCTGGCGGAGTCACCACTGGGAACGACTGGCTCTTATTGGACAATGAAATGGTCTCGTCGGATGTAACATCTTTGCTGGAAGACAGCTTGGAGTCGGAAACGGAGTCTCTTCCTGATTCCAGCGCCAGCCGAGCCTGCGGCATGGAACTGAGTGATTTCCTGGACTGCGTCCTTGTAAATTCTACCTGGAGAGGACTTTTGGGGTTGAAAAACGCACTATGGGGCGTGCTGGGAACCCGCACTTGCATAGGAGACCCTCCCTGGAACAGCCATGATGATCTTGGGCCAAAGCCTTGTACCAAGGACTTGGAATGACGTCGATAGATGAGTGGCCTCTCGTCTGCAATGTGTACAGGGGGTAATGAAGCCAGGTGTTTCCTGCGCAGCGATACGATTTCGGGGTCATTCAGGGACCCAGGGTTCTGAGAGCCATAAATTTGGGGCCCCTTGTTTTCAGCTTTGCCTAATACCAACAGTGGCTCTTCAGCGAGTGTATCGGCCCGGTCGGAGCCGACAGAGCCCGAAGTATCGGAAACACGGGAATTGTTCTGGAGCGTAGTCAAAGGCAGAGCCATTTCCGAGACTTTTTGCGGGCCGGAAAAGGGGTAGAAATGCAGGGGTGAATTGATAAGGTGTTCCGAAAGAGCCTTTTGAACCCACGACGTTTTCAAGGTCTCATAATTGTTCTGGAGCTCGAAAGTCCCCGCTAGAAGCAGGGGAGGGTACTTCCGATGGTTAAGAGCTTTTTCTAGCGGTTCCAATTTTCGAAGAGCCTTGTCAAATGCACTTTCCGGGTCCTCGTCCTTATCCCGTTTAGATTCTGAAGAATGGGGAGAATCCAGAGACCCCTTTAAATTAAAGTTTGCACTTGACTCCGGAGAATCCAGCACAGCCAGATCAGAAGGACCCAAATCCAACTCAGAGCCCAATTTGAATAGCCCCGAAGACCCCCTTTCCCGTTCAGAAGCTTGTTCTGTCACAAAGCGGACCAACTGCTCCATGCAAGCCAACGACAGGTATGCAAAGCACAAGTGAAGACACGTGTCTCCATTATCATCAGCAAGCGACCAATCAGCACCAAATTCCAATAACAACTTAAAGCCATCCACAAAATTATTCACACAGCAATAATGAAGCGGGGTCCGACCCAAAGGTCCACCACGGTAGTCGATCCAGCGACGGGAAGAAAACTCCTGAAGAAGCAAGTGGAGTGTCTGCAGGAACTGGTTCATTATCAGCAAATGAAGCACAGTAAGATTATCAAAAGTCACCAAATCCACATCGGAAAGCTCTAGCCGCATATGGGACCCGCCCATCTTCGATATAAGGTGGAAGCACACCAAGTAATTACCATGATATGAGGCATAGTGGAGATTACACCAGCCGCGATTCTGCGGATCAGGATTAAGCCAAAGCTCAGGGTACCGCGCAAGGAGCCGTTTAGTGATGGCAAGATTGCCGTTAATCACGGCCTCCCGAAGTCGGTGCTGGGCTTCCATTATGATGGCTGGATGTGGAGGAGGGATGGTGACATTGTTCCGCGCGCGGATGCAGGCTGCGCACTGCGCGGCTGTTCCATGTTGCTTGGTAAGTACGTTGCAACGGCCACAGGTTACGGGCCATTGTTGGGGGGTCTGGACCCCGACACTGTGTACCGGACTAGGAATTGTAACCATGCACAGGATCCTATTTGAAGCAAGGTATAATGTAGGTTAATAATAAAATAATAATGTAGGTTAATAATAGATTAATAATAAATGGGTTAATAATGAATTAGTAATGAATAGGTTAATAATGAATGGGTTAATAATAAATTAATAATAAATGGGCCAATAATGAATGGGTTAATAAAGAATGGGCTAATAATGAATAGGTGAATAGGGAATGGCTTAATAAGGACTGACTTAATAGGGACTGGTTCAATAATGTGCGTGAGTGGGTCCGTACTGAGCTACCGTGCCATGTATATAACTAGTTCCAGGTATATTAGGTTGGATCACGTGAAATTTTAGTACAATGTATATGCTGGGGTAGTACACAGGATTTATTATCACTACTACCACTGCCATACTACCACTGCCATACTACTACTACCATACTAGTACATAATACTACCACTGCCATACTAGTACATAATACTACCACTGCCTTACTACTACTACCATACTACTACCATACTACTACCATACTACTACCATACTACTACCATACTACTACCATACTAGTACATAATACTACCAGATGTATTTACTACATTAAAGCTACCTTAGCTACCTTAGTATTGCCCTATATACCAGATGTACATATTACCATACTACTAATACTATTAATGCCGTACTTAACATACATACAATGAAGTATATATTATCATATGCTAATCTAACTGGTTACATCCAGTTCTCTGTTTTTGAGTGTTTTGTATTCACCGATGGTTCCTCTGTATAGATTAGTCCGGCATATAGGAATGGAAGTCGTATGGCCGAAAGCCACTCAACATCTGATTGACCAGTGTAGGCCTTCGATATCTGATTGACCAGTGTAGGCCTTCAACATCTGATTGACCAGTGTACGCCAACATCCACATGAGTCTACACTACCTATGGTGAGTCTACATGAGTAGTACACTACCTATGGTGGGTCTAACATCACCCATGGTGGATCTAACATCACCCACCCCCCAAAAATGCAAAATATTCTTCCAATCTGAAATCACAGAAGAATTCAACCATGAACTCAATCAAATATCATCTGTTTGGGGCATACCAAGATGCCTCCAAAAAAGATGTCTCCAAAGACTAGACCCACCAACACTCCAATGGACTGACAACTCTACATCTTCCTCTTCTCTTAAAGTAAACACTCCTGAAGTGTTTACATATCTTGATGAGACCTTGAGGACAGTATCCTTCGGCAAGAACAGTCCACTGGACTGGATACTACACCATGGTTAATCTAAAGTCCACCTCCACCTGGTGCCGAAACTATAGTTGCGGTACATGCGTTGTCTGACCAAATATTAAGCAAGTTCACGCTGTGGATATTATATGGAGAAAAATGGGTGTGAGATGGCTTCCTTGGCCGTGGGTCTTAAGTGGTGGTCGTAGGTCAAGAGCTTGTCAATCAAGTCAATCAAGTCAAGCAAGTCAATCAAGTCAATCACCTCGTTCAGCACCAAGTGCTTGTTGTTTTTGTTGACAAATGAGGACCATGGCTTGCGGGGGGTAATTACCCAAAATCGAGTCATATTCACTGCTCAACTTGATCCGGTACTTGTTGACGTATGCTTGTCAATCTACAGGTCTTGTCAATCTACAGGTCTTTTCAATCTTGCCATTAAGAAAGTCAGTTTTCACCTGGACTGTCGTTCAGTTAATCGGGAAGCGAGTGCTAGTGTAGAAAGAAAGAGCTCAGGCCAAGTGTATATGCAAGAACCTGTTGAAGTGTTTGATAGAGGGAGGTTCCCTTGCAGGATGCCTGTGGGATAGTGAACCGTAGCGAGCGTGGTTTCAGTTTTTGGACAGAAACTTGTGATGATGGATGGCGATACGTCTTTGTGACAAGTTGTTTGACGGAGTAATCAGGTTGACTTAAACGCTCAGTTGAGTGGAGTTTCAATGAGTAAATAGTTGAGTGGGTTTCAATGAATAAATAGTTGAGTGGGTTTCAATGAATAAATAATTGAGTGGGTTTCAATGAATAAATAATTGAGTGGGTTTCAATGAATAAATAATTGAGTGGGTTTCAATGAATAAATAGTTGAGTGGAGCTTCAATGCGTACGAGAACAGCTCTAACAGTTCTAGGGGTTCGAGTCCAGTGACAGATTTTGCTTCCAAGTACATTGTTAACAAGAACGAGAAGCTTATTCGGTCAATTGTGAGCAATCTTAAGGACTGCATTGGTATCGATGATTCTCATGACAAAGACTCTACAAGTGAAGAGCACAAGAAATTGACCAGATCGCAAACCGGGGCATCTGCGTCCACCAAGAATGAATAAGGTTTAGATAATGAACTGAGTCTGACTCTGACGAAAAACGGAAGTCAAACCAAACTTATCATTTTGACAGCCAAGACAGCCAAAACAGCCAAAACAGCCAAGACAGCCAAAACAGCCAAGACAGCCAAAACAGCCAAGACAGCCAAGACAGCCAAGAAGCCGAAAAAGAAAGGAGTATTAGATTCTTGCGAATTAGTTAATTGACCTGGCGAATATTTATATCACCCAAAATATATACCATCCAAAATATATACCATCCAAAATATATACCATCCAAAATATATACCATCCAAAATTTATACCATCCAAAATTTATACCATCCAAAATATATACCATCCAAAATATATACCATCCAAAATATATACCACCCAAAATATATATCACCCAAAATTTATACCCCCCAAAATATATACCATCCAAAATATATACCCCCCAAAATATATACCATCCAAAATATATATCAACCGAGAAGGATATACCAACATGTCTTCCGATACCAGACCCACCAATATTAATTAGTGTAGGGTAATGATGATTAGTAAGGACCTGGATTGATTCTCATTTCTTATCTGAACCTAATTCCAGAGTTAAAATAGTGTTATTAAAGTCTATTTTTGTCTAGAGTCCAGCTTTATCTAGAGTCTCGTCTAAATGTTATCCAAATGATCGAGTAAAGTTTTAGTAGTAGTAATAGACAGTGATTAGGAATGATACCAGGAAAGGAATAATATCAGGAAAGAAATAATATCAGGAAAGGAATAATATCAGGAAAGGAATGATACCAGGAAAGAATCAATCAAACACGACTATTCCAGTGCCTTGGCTAGGACTTTCTCCTTTCTCCTTTCTCCTCTTGGAGGCCTCAATCATCTCCTGTCTCAGCTTCCGTTTACGCTTCAAGAGGAGTTCCATGCGTAAAAAGTTGAGTGGAGTTGCAATGCGTAGATAGTTGTACCAGTGGTGATTTCTTTGAAAGTCGAAGGAATTCGGTCTTTTGATCGGTTATCGGTCCGTAGGTTCTTGACTTAAATAGAGTTATAATCTGAAGAGTTCTGTATAGGTCGAAGTGCAATGTAATTTGGACGGGATAAAATGTAAGCGTGGGCTTGGGGTCATTAACCCCATTGTTTGCAAAGTGACCACTTGGTGGGCATAAGGTTGATGTCATATCACCATACTATCATATCACCATACTACCATACCACCATACTATCATATCACCATACTATCATACTACCATACTACCATACTATCATATCACCATACTATCATATACCACCATACCACCATACTACTGTTAGATCCACAATGGGTAGAAAACTACCTATAGATACAATATGGAGCTTACGATTTCCGATTCTAATAGTGTCTACTACAATTGCCGTTACACAGCATTTGATCGTTGTGATAACTCGTGAATCCGAGCCCCTTTTCGAACATTCCAGAAACAATACTTTTATTGTTCTGGTGGAGAGTTTTTCGGTGCCACGTTTCTCTCAAAGTTATATAAACCACTTCGGTTCCTCTCATTGAGGAACCATCAACAAATACAATATTAGGTCAACACACGTTATAAAGAACATAACAACTACCAGACTACCATACTACCATACTACCATATAAGGTTGATGCCATACCACCATACTACCATACTACTGTTTGTTAATTTTTTTTTTTTTATACACATCAGAACCTTTGAGTAGGGCGAATCACCAGAAGGGCGGAGATCAATAGATGCCAAACGGGTATTCGTACCAAAGGATGATGGTCTACACAAAGCAAGACTTGTGGTCTTGGGGAACTTCCGGGAGGAAGGTATTACCCGTTAGGAAATGAGGTACCAGACCTTGAGAATGGTCTCAGCTATTGCAGTGAAGCAAGGTTTAGCGATGAGATAGATGGACGTCACGACTGCATTCTTAAACGGAGTGTTAGAAGAAGAAATCTATATGAAACAACCGGAAGGGTACGTTCTGAAAGGTTAAGAACAGGTTGTACTCAGATTATGGAAGTCTTTGTATGGATTGAAGCAAGTTCCTCGCGGTGGCATGGAGTCATTCACAAAGTGATATTGAAATTTGGTTTCAAGAGATGTAATGCTGAATCATGCAATTACTACAAGCACTTAAAGGGATAGTTACTTAGGATTGCATTATGTGTTGTTGGAATATTAACAGTTGGACCAAACGATACATATGTGAATGAAGTACTGACGAAACTCTCTGAATCGTTTAGTATGAAGAATTTAGGAACACCAAAGAAATTCTTAAGTATGAATTGGGAAGTTAAAATAGATTCGATCGAGTTGAGTCTTAAGGATTACATTTTCAAATTGAATGAATTTGCTAGTGTGATGGTTCAAATTGAATGAATTTGCTAGTGTGATGGTTACACGCACAACGCACACACCAGGAAATCACAAGGAGCGATTACACGAGCTCAGTGAGAAAGAAGAACGAGATTTCTGTGATGAAACAGAATACAGAAAGAATATTGAGAAACTTATGTTTGCAGCGAATACAGTCAGACCTGACGTGGCTTACCAGGCTCTGAACTTGGCAAGGCATGTGAATGAACCCAAGGCAAAACATGTGAAAGCAGCTTACATGACGATGAGATACCTGTTACAGAATCCTACGACAGGAATGAAGTTCCTGAAGACTAAAGGTCAAAAACAGAAGGATGTTGAAGTGTTCGTAGATGCAGATCTAGCGACGAACACAGAAACAAGACAGTCAAGGACTGGGTATCTAATCATGTACATGAGTGGACCTATATCATGGTCATCGAAATTGCAAAAGACCATTGCAGCTATTCGAAGGTAGTCGAGTGGCAATATGGTTGAGAAATCTCATTAAGGAACCAAAGTCCGAACAGAAGAATGACACAATACGGATGTGGTGTGACAATCAGAACATCGTGAATCAGGTATCTGACGGTCAGTTCAAGAAAGGAAGGAAGCACGTTGAGATGAAGTATTCAGTGATCATTCAGTATGTTAAGGGAGGTTTGATTGATTTTGAGTACATCAATACAAAGAACTTGTCCTGGACATATCCTCAATTTCTACGTTTCGATGAAGAGTACAAGGTGAGGACACTAGAGAAGCGGATGAGCTACCTCGTACGCTCGCGCACACGGAAGATCACGCTTGAGAAGCCTTTTGCTTTGGCACAGGCTATACTCTGGCTATACTCTGTACTACACTTAAGTACCAGTACTTATATACTGTATTGAATTGCTCTCTGCACTGTGCTATACTCTGTGCTGTCTTGTACTGTTCTGTACTCAATTGTATTTTACTCTATACTATTAGGTCATCACCCCACTATACTCTGTACTGTACTATACTCTGTACTGTACTCTGCTATGTATTGCACTTTATACTAGTATACTATACTCTGTACTGTACTATACCCTGTACTGTACTATACTCTGTACTGTACTATACCCTGTACTGTACTATACTCTGTACTGTACTATACTATGTAGTGTACTATACTCTGTACTGTACTATACTGTACTCCCCTTAAGTACCAGTACTTACATCGCCATTGGCCTCCTGTGATTCCGATACTTGTCCACCAAGGTAGCATGAGGAGACTGGACAAGGGAAAGATAAGGAAAGATAGGGAAAGAATGAGTTGATGCTAAAGAATCTGAGAATGAGGATAATCAGTAGAAACTGAAGAATGAGTGGAGATTGAACCATGGAACTGACCTTAATGAACTTGAGACTGAGCCATGGAACTGAGCCATGGAACTGACCTCACTGAGCCTTGAGACTGAGCCATGGAACTGAACCATGGAACTAACTCTTGGGGAAAGAATGTCAAGGATAAAGAACATACGTTTTCTTTGCGTGATCGACACGATGAAATGTATAGGCATAAAACCAACCACACTCTAAAAAACAGTATGCTTGAATTCTTTCAATTCCTCTGCAACAACCAAAACTGTTTGAACAGAATGTATATCTGGAGGAACCGTCCACTAATGGACTGAGGAGTAACTGAATAGTCCAGGAGCAGGTAATGGGAATATCAAAATAGTCACCTTAATCCAGTATATGGTCACGGAGGGAATAAAATTTGATTTTCGCCCAATTGCTCCACTAGAATAGCAGCAACCCCAGAGGTCTGGCTCATGATGGTTTTGACATGAGTAGTATTAACTTCTGCATCAATGAGGGCGTGCTTCAATTCTTTTCCTGACCAGTCAGAATCAATATTGCCAATCATTCTGACATAAACCCGTACACCCAAGTGATTTTCAAAAGAGGCAGCTTGGAGAGTGTCGCCTGCATCTGGGACTTTTGGGGTACACGTTACCAAATCGTGGTTAAGAATAAAGATGAATAAAATGAATAAAGATGAATAAAAATTCAGTCTCTTTCCTTCCATCATATTCAATCCGTCCTTATTCCCATCTCTCCCTCTCCAATCCGCTCTTCTCCTCTCTTCTCCTCTCTTCTCCTCTCTCCTCTCTTCGCTCTTCTCCTCTCTTCTCTTCTCTCTTCTCTCTTCTCTCTTCTCCTCTCTTCCCTTACCTATTATAATCTCTTCCTCCCTCCTCCCTTCTCTCCAGCTATCCATGATCTCTTCCCTTGCAAAGACCGATCTGTAGAGGAAAGTCATGCAGCACCAATCAGTACCTGGAAATTTGTTAAGCATCATCTCTGCTACCTTCACTTAGAAGCATCAACCACTGCAGAGAACATTTGACACCACGCTAGGATACACCCACCAAACAAAGCGTATCCAACAAATATCAAATGAAGCTTTTCGAAAAAAGCTTCAACAAAAAAAGCTTCAACAAAAAAATATTCAACAAAAAAAGCTTCAACAAAAATCTTCAACAGAACCATTGCTCTAGAGAAGGATAAAAGCGAATCCCTCTCATTTGTGCCCCACAACAAGAAAGACGTGTCCGTTGACTATGTCGCCAGTGATGATGCCATGAGAACATAGTGCCTAGGTACAGCTCAACAAGGCTCAAATCAACAAAACCAAAAATCAATGAGCCAGAATGGGATGAAATCAGCTATGGATTCGTGATTGAGGCTTTTCCTGTGGTGAAAAAAGGCCGAGGTGCAAGCTGTAGTTTTGGTGGACGGTGTGGCATATATCTGTTTGGTGATTGACAAGATGGATGTGCTTCGAAATGAGAACGAGATGTCGATTCCTTTGAAATCCCGTGGAGACGGTGGAGACTCTTTGCACGATATGTTGTCCACCAATGTGCGGAATCTCCATTTGGATAAGTCGAATAGTTTGCTTCTTCCCTCTCCTCTCCTCCCCTCTCTCCTCCTTCCTTCCTTCCACTATCTCCTAGCCATTCCATAGTCTCTTTGCTTCCATCATATTCAATCTCCTCTTCCCTCCCTCTCGCCTACCCATTCCAATTCCCCTTCACTTCCTTCACTCCTCATCTTCTTCACTGACTTCACTTCCTTCACTTCTCATTTCCTTCTCCCCTTCTCCTGTCATCTCTCTCTCCTCCCCTCCCTAACTTCTCACTCCCTCTCATTCCTTCTCACTCCCTCTCATTCCTTCTCACTCCCCCTTCTACGACTGCTCGGAAATCAATGTATTACGTATTTAATGCTGGCCCTCGATCAAGTCGTTCTTGACTCTGTAGAAAATGTAAAACCACATGGAGGCGCCGAGCAATTTGGCGCCCCACTTGACCTTGGGATCCACGTGGGGCTTGCTCACGGGCGCATGACGGATGTATTTGGCGAGATGGGCTGCTGCCATTGTGTGTATGAGTTGCAAGATGGTGAAATTGAGAAGTTTTGGTTGGCCCGCGAATGGTGTACGGGTTCCTGTAGAAAAGCCTCACTCTGTTTCTTTCTCTCTCCCTAACTCCCTCACTCACTCACTCCCTCCTTCTCACTTTTCCCTCTTTCGCATCCTTACACCACACTATATCTATATACACCTTACCTCTATACACCTTCCCTGATATCTCTATACCTTCATATCTCTATTATCCCTCTATCCCTCTATTATCTCTTAGTGTATATATATACTACTACCACTACCACTACTACTACTACTACTACTACTACTACTACTACTACTACTACTACCAGTGTATGTATATACTACTTACTACACTACTACTGACTACTACTTACTAATGACTACTAATGACAACTACTGACTACTACTGACTACTACTGACTACTACTGACTACTACTACTACTACTACTACTACTACTACTACCACTACTACTACTACTACTACCAGTGTATGTATATACTACTTACTACACTACTACTGACTACTAATCACTACGACTGACTACTGACTACTGACTACTGACTACTGACTACTGACTACTGACTACTGACTACTGACTACTGACTACTGACTACTGACTACTCTACTGCTGGACTTGCTATTCTTCAGTTCATAATCAGTAGGGTCGTGTCTTTGTTCATTCTTAGGTTTTCTTAGGTTCTTGGTTGTGCTACTAATCTATACTAGAAAATCCGTGAAATTCTGGTTACTCGTGATACCACTCAACCTAGAGCGGAATTCCCTCTATATATACTTGGGATTCCATTGACTCCTTATTCATGCACCTGGCTTGTTAATCTATTGACTCAAGTCAAACCTGACTCCCCTCACAACCAAGACCCAGTTACAATACTAATCTGTACTCATGCATTCCTCGGAACCTCCATACACGGGTCAGCACATCTCACATGTTCAATAGCTACTACTACTACTACTACTACACTACTGCTACAGATTACTTACTACACTACTACAGATTACTTACTACACTACTACAGATTACTTACTACACTACTGTGCTGTCTTGTACTATTGTATTACTCAATACCTCAATCTAAAACTACAAAAACAACTACTTCACCACTACTATAAGATTCTTGTAAATACATTTTACCTAATCGAAACTATATTCATTGATGATTCCTCAGCAAGAGGAGTCGGCCACCGTAAGTAGTCTGCCGGAATGTAGCTGAAGGGGTGTATATATATATACGTTTATTCATAGGCTACAAGACTATAAATGGGGGTCGGAGAAAACTTCAAAATGAAGTGGAAAAGCTCCGAGAGAGAACACCGAAGTGTTTAGAGAATTAAAAGTTTAAGCAGTGAGTTTTGAGACCTCCGTCTATAAACGCTTTCCAATGAAACAAGTTTAAAAGCGTCGTCGATAAAACGGCTTGAAATAAGAAATGATCCTTATTAAGGGGCGTGCAGAACTTCAAACTGATCCTCCTAATATCATGGCTTGGAGGGGACTGCATGAAACTAGGCTACCTCCTCTACGGCACCAACATGTTCTTGCGCGTTAAATCAGGCGTCAATGGAGTCAATGTATCAGGAGCTTCAATGTCAATGTATTAGGAGCTTCAATGTCAATGTATTAGGAGCTTCAATGTCAATGTATTAGGAGGTTCAATGTCAATGTATTAGGAGGTTCAATGTCAATGCATCAGGAGGTTCAATATCAATCCGGCATTTTGTTGGTTTTCGATAAGTGATAAGAGTCTTGATATAATAGTAGTAAAGATCAAGCTTTTTGAAATCAGTATCAGGGTTTCCAACAGCGTATTGAATCTAGGGTGTGCCTGATATCTTGCACTCATCCCAAATGACCGCAGCAATGGAACATTCAAAGAAAATGATTATTTAAAATTTTTGGTTGGATGTTATTTAAATTCTTGATTACATGTTATTTGGGTGATTCACGTAGCTCCTACTTCTATTAGCACTACTAACTACTTCTATTAGCACTACTAACTACTTCTATTAGCACTACTAACTACTTCTATTAGCACTACTAACTACTTCTATTAGCACTACTAACTACTTCTATTAGCACTACTAAATACTTCTATTAGCACTACTAAATACTTCTTGTTATGTTCTTTATAATGTGTCTTAACCTAATCTTGTACTCGTTGCTGGTGCCTCAAGGAGAGGAACTGGAGTGGCTTATATACTATGAGAGAAACGTGGCATAGAAAAACTCTCCACCAGAAGAATGGTAAGGATTGTTACAGAATATTCGAAAAGACCATTATAGTACTTCATACAACGAAGGAACTGTTAGTTTTCAGACTAGTATTTATTGAATGTAACTTGGCTCTAATTCCGTGTTGTCTTCAATGGTTCCGAGAGAACTCCTAATGTCAGACTGGAGTGGGAATCACTCCTTATATACCGCTCCGATACGTCCTCCGCATTGTCTTGGCGTAGCGGTTGCTCCGCCTCGTTCGGGTCCAACATTGTTTCATCCATATAATGGCATGAGGTCACATCGTATCTACAGGTACAATGTTTACCTTCCTCATCACAACCCATCACGTGTTGACAGGAACCTTGTCCAAAATTGCAGTTGAATAAGGAATTACACAAAGAGGACAACTGGATGTTGGGAAAATGTGTTGTAGATCATTCCCAAGATGAAATAATTGAACATAGTCATAAGGATGATGAGTCCAAGTGGTTTTATTAAACTTCATCCAATATCTCGGCCAATCTCTGGTACCAGCAAGATCTTTGATGGTAGCACTGGTCACCAAATGATGGTAATAGACCTTTTTTTGCTTGCTTCGACTCTTGAAAAGAGAGTCAGTAAACATTCGGTCTTTATAACGCAGAGGAGTATCCTTATAAGGTTCTTGAACACTCTGAAAGAGGTCCCGTCTCAGTTCTAAGACATAAGCATCCCGTTGCTCTGCATAATCTTCCCATTGAATCTCCGATGACCCTGAGAACTGTTCAGCTCTTAGAATTGTCTTGGTAATTTGGAAATAAGGAACCAAATACTCTGGCATAATCTTGAAGACCCTTCAGGATAGAAGACATCTTTCCAAGAAAGTATGTTTTTTTATACCGACTGGCTATACTGGCTATACTGACTATACTGGCTATACTAGCTATACTGGCTATACTAGCTATACTGGCTATACTAGCTATACTGGCTATACTAGCTATACTGGCTATACTGGCTATACTGGCTATACTGACTAGACCGACTAGACTTCCAGAGTACTACAGTACGATACTGGCTTGAGACTCTTTTTTACCAGTTTACCAGTTTACCAGACCACCCGATCACCCGATCACCCGACTACTATACTAATATACTACTAGAAATCCAGAGTACTGGACTAAAGTACTACAGTACTGGAGTACTAGAGGTTTGGACCACTAGAGTTTATACTGGATAGTGTACTAGAGTACTATACTACTGCAGTATTAGACTAGAGTACTATACTACTGCATTAATAGACTAGAGTACTATACTACTGCATTAATAGACTAGAGTACTATACTACTCATAATAGACTAGAGTACTATACTACTCATAATAGACTAGAGTACTATACTACTCCAATAATAGACAAGAGTAATATACTGGCTACACTACTGGAGTACTGGAGTACTAGGTTGGCTTCAGTACTGTACTGGCTAACTACTAGAACTTTAGACTACTAGAAATTATACGGGGCAGACTACTGGAGTACTAGAGTACTATGCTGCATAGACTAAAGTTCTATACTACTAGAGGTCTATACTGGTACGGTGGTACTGCATAGAGTACTGTAGTAATAGAGACTACTATACTTGTCCGTCAAATAAGCCCACCACATGAAGATTTTGACTTGTTCTCCACGAAGAAGGCTCTGAATAAATGGCTTGTTCTTTAAATAAAGTATAGAGGATACCTGGATGTTCGCCCTGAAGAGAGTGAAGAACCAGTTATTGTCCTCAACCAAAACTTTGTGAATTAGAACCAGCTCTAAGACCTTCCAATTGCATTTGGATGTCAATGACCCCAAAACCACCATACTCAATCCTTGCAAAGATCTTATCTTCCCTCAAATGTGGAAAGAAGTTTTTTACTAAGGTTTTGAGCCTTTTTATCTGCAGTAACGGCATCGGCTGATGAAGATCACGGTAATAAAGCTTCGAATAAAGGAATGTATTGATGACATGAGCGCTGTGAATCTCTTGGATGTTGGTGCTATAGAGTAAACCTACCATTTTCTCTATTTCTTTATCCCAATCCAAATGTTGAAGTGGGAAACCAAGGTATTTGATGTCAGCTTCCTCATAAATTGACTGAGGAAACTGGAGATAAGGATGAGTCGACAAATCAGGACAACGTCTAAGACAACGAGACTTTTTTTTATTCACTGAAGAGTTCAGAACTTGTCCAAACTCTTTAAGAATTGTATCTTGGTGGTGTACGGGTGTATCTATGGGTGTACGGGTTTATCTTAGATGGTGTACGGGTTTATATAATCTTCACCCTCCTTTGAAGTTCACTTCTACTACTACCTCATACATCATACATCATACATCATTTAATAAGGTATTATCTCGTATTATACCGTGTTTAGTAGTTGGTGAGCAGTAGAATTAGTAGAGGTCTCATCTCACCGGTATAAGAGGAAGCAGATGGTGGATTTATTATTGACTATTATCTAGTGACTTTCATCCAGCACTTATATTTTTAGAATTTTGATATCCAATAAAAAAAATCAAATTAAAGATTCATGAATTGCAAAATCATATTAAAGATTCATGAATTGCAAAATCAAATTAAAGGTCCATGAATTGCAAAATCAAATTAAAGATCCTCAATTGCAGTGACTAAAATTAAAACCTTCATTCCATAGCAAGTAGGAGCAGACACAGGCCAGAACTTCAAAGTCATAAATTCACCAAGATCTTAGCGTTTGTAGAAGGAACAAATCTTCATATTCCCCATAGGAACACTCAACCCGAAACAAAATAAAGGTTAAACATTCGAGCTTGGACTCATACTCTCTATCTTCAATGTGACTTCATTGTTGCCTGATTGTGACTTCATTGTGACTTCATTGTGACTTCATTGTGGCTTCATTATGACTTCATTATGGCTTCATTATGACTTCATTGTGGCCCTTAAAGTGGTTGTCCCCCAAAAATCAGAACATAGTCATTTGCAACCCAGAAGCCCCTAATTCTGAATCATTCGCTCACTCAAACCTTGAATTTAGTAACCTTAGGTTTACTAACACTCGAAACCAATGAAGTAGATGAATACCCCTCAGCTTTCACGGCCCTCGGCACGGAGGTGCTAATCTCCTCAATTTCCTCTTCGTCAGTGACTTTAACTTGGGCCATTGAAACCTCCTTACTCTCCAAATCAACATTGACGTAAGCATTCTTAAGAAACGAAATGCTCAAATAAGCAAGTGGAAATCGCTTTTTATCACTTGTGGACGCCAGAACTGTCAAGTAGCATATTCCATCGCGGCTATCAACCAAGTCTCTCAATGGCATTTTTATTTTATTGCCAGAAAAGTCAAAGACTATGTTTCCCGTACTGGTATTGTATCCGCAATCCACCTTGTATTCTTCTAATTCTGGCCAGTACACTCCCAGCATCAGCTCAATCAAAGCAAAATAGATATTTTCCGGTAATTCTAGATAAGAACTACTCAAGCCTATTTTGGCTGCGATTGGCTCGTTCAAAAGGACCACTTTCTGGTTAGAGTTTTCGAAGTACATTTTGCTAAGAGCAACATTTACATCGATTCGCTTGTCCCTTTTGAATTGACTCACCATTGGTACGGTTTGCAATTTCCCAACATACTTCTTATGATCAACACCACCGAAAAGAATTGAACCTTTCTTAGGATCTCCTCCATTCAAAAACAAAGAGTAAGTCATTTTTTTGATATAACCTGCATTCTTCAAAGCCACTGGGAAGTTAACATATTGCTTTCTGTTTTGCATCTTAATTGTAGTCCCATCTATTGTTCCAAGGCCCAAAAAACTGTAAGTATACATAATTGATTTGGGCACAGCAAAGACCATTTTCACCATTGTTTTTGATGTTTCAACCTTATCAAAGCCCCAAATACCATAAGAAGACGAACCATCGGTGTAATTAACGGAAAACAGAGGATTTGCTTCGTAGAGCTTGAACGTCTTGGACCTGGTCTTGTTAAAGAAGTCCCCTGCCTTGCAATTGCTTTCGTCTCGCTTACTTATATCCAGGTAACTGAGCATTTTATCTTCTGATTCCTTTGTTTTTCCAACTCCACTGTGTTTCTCCGTAACAAAACTTTGTGAGCCTTTTGGGTTGTGTTCCGGAATGTCACGTTTTTGCTGTACCTCTCTCTTCGTTTTGTTATCACACATTGTATTGGCGTCCAAAATAGTTGTATCAGGCGTTCGCATACTGATATAAGCCTCGATTCTCTCCCCACTGGAGCCCATATAAAGTTCTGTGTAGTACTTTTCATCGCGTCTGATTATTGGGAGACTGAAAAATTTGCCATCCCGCTTGGCCAAATCAAAACGCCTGTAAGAAGAATCAATCGCATGAGGATCTCCGTGCGACATTGGAACGTCCATTTTCAATTTCTTTTGGTGGTTCACAGAAGGCTCATCGATGGGGGATAAGAATGCAGCTGACGCCATTACCATTAAGGCCAGACATGAGAGGTATTTTGTTAACATTGTTGATGGGTAAGTAAGCCATAGGAACCTGGGGCTTTTATACATGTTTGGAAAACAATGTGCTTGATGAAACATGACCACCCCTTGAAAAGCCGGCTCTAATTTCCATTTGGCCTCAGGTCGAGGTTGATTAAGCCTCCTTGAATCAAAGGACTTCCCAGAAGGCAGGAGCGGGCGTTTTTCACGTAATTGTGCTGTGTTACCCGAAAGTCAAGTAACGAACATCAACGAACATCAGTGAGAGGGAATTATTAAGCGCATTTTGCAATCCGTTTCCCCCTTAAACAAAAAAAAAATAGAAAAGCGTCCCTTGTTGTGATATGAGGCGCATATTCCGTACATACCCTTAAATGCCCTGCACTTAAAGTTCCATTGCATCAAAGATACCCATAAGGCATAAGTCCTTATTTCCCTTCGCTGCTGCCCTAACCAGGCATGCTTTAACCAGACATGCCCAGTTTTACGGTTGAGCTCTATTTCTTGAACTTGCACGACCTCTTCCTTTAAATACGAGAAGAAAGAATATTGCATTATTCTTTCTCTCTAAGGACCGTTATTCTACCTTCTGTCAACAGACTAGGTACTGAATACATATTGTAACAGTAATGACCCACTCTGAAATAGCTCAAGAGATCTCTTCTAAGGAGTTGTATGAAAAGTGATGAACAGATTCAACCCTATGGACATCGTACCTTATAAGGGATGGATCCTTGGTGAGGCTCCACCCATGCAGGATCGGATCTATTCTCTCAATGAGGTATCAGAACATCCGTTCCTTATCGCAAGTAGTTCCCTTTTGACGCGCGCGGAGGGGGGTAGATTCTGAGCCATGTGATAATATATAAGAACATACAGTGTTTTTCAAAACTATTCAAACCAGCGCAGCAAAATGATTCAAACCACACTAGCAAAATTAATCAAACCAATAATTTAAAAAGTTTCGTACACCCCTAATAAGTTGTTGTATACAGGATAACAAGGAAACCAGTTCAGTTCCGTCCGTTTTTCACCCTTGATTGGTATTGCAAGACTCCCAAATCTAGTAAATATGAGGCAATCCTCCAGGTTGAAGATTTCAGAATATTAAAAGTTGGTGTGAAACATTACGCCATTTGGTTTGAAAGACTGTGTGAAGGAGTACGAAACATTTTGTCTTCTTGGTTTGAAACATTTTGTCGCGCTGGTTTGAATAGTTTTGAAAAACACTGTACCCAAATCCATTCACAGACCAAACAATAGGCAGTCTCCAGAGTCTATTTGATCTAGCCCATAGGTTCTGGATATTATTGTGTAGTTTAGTTCTGTATGGTTCTGTATAATCCTGTATAGTTCTGTATGGTTCAGTATAGCTCAGAACGGTTCGGTATAGTTCTGTATGGTTCAGAACGGTTCGTTATAGTTCTGTATACTTCTGTATACTTCTGTATACTTCTGTATACTTCTGTATA